>OMKX01090971.1:0-10154 GCA_900302425.1 Brosme brosme
CATGCTGTAAAAATTATTTCACAATTTTTTGTTGTTGTTGCCGTGGTTCCTTTACACCGAGGTCTCCGACTGCAGCCGCATCACAAACTTGTGGCTCTTGGGGTCGATGAACTCCTCGCCGATGCGCAGGAAGGGCAGCGGCGTCACCGTGACGACCAGGGAGAAGTCCAGGCGTCGCAGCGAGAACACCAGGGCCTGGCGCAGGGCCGAGGTGACGGGCTCCTCGCTCACCAGCGTCCACTGCCGCCCCCTGTCGCTCTCCCGCTGGTACTGCATGGTGGGCCCCGGGCTGAGGTACCGCTCCAGGAAGGCCTGGGTCACAGAGCGATGGGGAGCGGAGGGTTGGTATCGGCCCATTATTCTGATTATCTAATGAACGCTCTGTTCAAGCCAATGCAGTCACATCGGATCAGTTGAATTCCAGAGGAAAAGCTTGATAAACCACCTGTGGTGGCACATCTGCATCACATCTGGGTCCCTCACTGTTTTGACTATTGCGTAAATGACTACTTGCAGTATTTCTATTTCATTACTCTATCATCTTGCACACATGGTTCAGTTATTATATTATTTTTTTATCCATGTATATTTTTTTTATACAATTTCAAACAAGCTAGTAGCAAGTCTTATATTACTCCCCATTTATGCAGGTAATGACAACTCGCAGAGCAAAACAAAATTGTAACTGTTTTGCATTGAAGAAGAAACACATTCAACTTTTTTTTGAATACCCCAAGGGAAATTAGGCAGTTGGCATATTTAATAGTTTTAGGAAATCCTAGGTCTCTCAAGACCAGTAATATAGGTCTGGAGAGACCAGTAATATAGGTCTGGAGAGACCAGTAATAAAGGTCTGGAGAGACCAGTAATATAGGTCTGGAGAGACCTATATTACTCAGTTACACAGTCTAAGGGCGAGACCGGAGGATACCGTCACCCTTTTTTGGGCAGAGAAATTTAGGTTGGTTGTAGACAGACGCTCTATGAGAACGAACCAATAACCAATCAAAGTGTTTTTGTTAAACGACCCATTTCACTCCTACCTGGGCCCAGTCCTCAACACAGTGGTGGTGGTTTCGCTCACCTTGGGGCTCATGTTGTGCGTGATGCAGAACTGCAGGTGCGTGAGGATGCTCTCCATGCTGTGGAAGGGCTGCTGTCGGGTGGTGCGCAGGTACTTCTGCATGGCCCGGGCCATGGGGGCGAAGATGGCCTGCGCGGCCTCCCGCGGGTCCATCACCTCCCGTGGGTGCTTGGGGGACGAGGCCGCCTCGTCGTCGTGGAGACGCTTGATGTGCGTGAAGGCCTCCTCCACCGCCACCACCAGCCTGGGACGGATAACATGTGGTTACGGTTGTTGGTTTTTGTCTTTTAGTTGTTTTGGTAAAAGCCTTGCGTGGCGCTACCGTCCTCTGGTTGGGCATCAGGGATCCATTGGGGTTTTTCCCAGGAGTACTTAAGTCAATTTTGTATACTCGACATAAATATTCTGAAATGATTTGTTTAATTATTTTATTTTCCTTGATGAGGTTCCTTTTCTGGTACTCACATAACAAAACACAATAAATGTAGAACCTTTTCAAAGCTTTACTTAAGTGGCGAGCATTATTTTCATGCTTGCCACAAAATGAGAAAATGAGAAATAATTACAACAAACACACATTTCAGCCAATGAACGAGGAAATTACCTCGTTCTGAATAGAATCAATCAGGCTCCTAAGCCGTTAAAACTAAGGAGAATATCCCCGATCACCCCTATCTGACATCCCTACATACGCTAGCGTCAGATGACTCAAGAAGAACGAGTTGAGTGTGAACAATAATGAATGAGTCATGATCCCGGGCATCATCGCCCGTCTCACCTGGCCTTGCGCTTGCGGACGCGGCGGTCCATCTCCGCCTCCTCGTAGTAGAACTCATTGTGGGAGTTGTCTCTCCTCCGCGCGGCCGCCGCGATCATGGCCCGGGACTGGCCCGTGGAGTTATTGGTAGAGCTCTCTGCAAGATGCAACAAGTCGTCCGTTAAACACACAAAACAAGCACACACCCTCTACCTATTCACCCGACGTGGAGTGCTCTTATGTGGGTTAGCGGGGCCCTTTCTGGTCGACTTCCATTTGGCTGCTGCTTGCCATCATTATCCAAGGAGGACCAAATTCCCCGGACCACGCCTTTATTAAATGCTTTCAGGTTTGTTTGTTCCTTCTGGGGCTGCGGGCCGGTCGCAGAATGAATAAATACGACAAAAAGAGAGGCTGACTAAAGGTGGTCTCTTCTCAGCTCCAACTTCAGGACATCTGACCTCGCACCCAGGCCCAGATTACTGGGCAGGTTGTGTTACATTTTTCTTTTTCTCTTTCTCTCTCATTCCCAACACAAGAGGGCATACTTTTTCTCTCCACAAACAGGATATAGCTAGATGGAGGAAGCATAAAGCTAAGCAGATTGAATCGGGCCAAATTTAAATGACCAAAAAAGAAAATACACAATGTATTGATATATTATTTGAATAAAAGATGCTGTGGGTATGATATTTGCGTTGTAAGGAGAGAGAGAAGAAAAAAGAGATTTTGAAAATAAGCAACCCCCCCCCACCACCGGGGGCGGTCTTCAATCTAAATTGTCTCAATTACAGAGGCAGGCGCCAACCGGGACAAATATTCTCACAGATCATTTCATTCACTAATAGCGAACAAAGGGCTATGGCATTTTTACCAAATCCCACTCAAATCTTAGCTTTAAAATCTTAACCTACAGCCCCTTTAACATTGTTCGAGGGGACAGGAAGTAGCTTGACTGAACAGAATGGAGATGGAGCCGGGAGGCTGTAGTTACCGTCCAGGGAGTAGACCTTGAAGCCGGTCATCTTCTTGGAGAGGATGGACTTGGGCAGGTTGAGCAGGGCGGGGTTGTAGACGGGGAAGTCTGTGTAGTAGTGGTCCAGCACCCACACGGCGGCCCGCTGGATACTGCCAGGAAGCAGAGGGAGCAGACGTTACTCCCCCACACCGAGCTAACGCGTGTTAGCGTAGCACCATGACTAAGCATTATGTTTATACAAAACAGTGATTAAACATCGGCTGTATTATTTCAGTTCTGTCATGAAAATATGTGTTATGATAATGAAAGAGACGCAAGACGCCTTCGGACATGAGAGTAACAGTAAAGCATTCGTTTTATTGTAAACTATAGGACTTTCCGACTGTATAATTGGTGGTGCTGCTGACTCACGTGGACGTAATACAAGGTAGAGTTAGAACACTGACATCGACTGACGGTCAGAACATTTAATTTAAATCGGTGCAGGCAAAACAAAGCTCAGCTTGGCACACAAAAACTTTTCTTAAAACAATATGTATGTGTAAGCAGTAGTACTACTACTAAGACGTACTACTACAAACAGAGTTTATTATACTGTACAGAAAGTAAACACCTGACTCAAACTTCTCTCACTATAGGTTACTTTGGATGCACTGATCAGATCGGTAACCCCAGGCTAAAAGGGTTAATAAAGAATAAGGCCGATTAGAAAGACCTGAAACCAAAAGCCATTCTTCATTATGGTAGCTTTAATGAAGAAAATTGATCTTCATATCAAGAGCAGAAACCAACATCAAGTCAGATCTTTACACCTGTACGTCTAGGTACTAAGTGGTACTGTTACACATCACTGTGTAATATTCCTGTCCATGGGTTTAAACCGGAAGATGGGCCTATGTGATGTGATCCTATGTGATTGATGTGAAGTGAATAGGGTTCAACAGGGTTCACGCAGCATTGCGCGAGGACAACATGCCCGTGAACCAACCTGAGGTGGCCCACGTTGTAGAAGCGGCTGACCCCGTCCGTGCTGCGCACCACCTTGAGGCAGAAGGCGGGCTGCAGGTGGCGCACCTCCAGCAGCACCAGCGCCAGGTACTGGATGAACAGCAGCGCGTCAACCAGCGACGCCGCGTACTCCACGATGCCGCGGTAGTCGCGCTCGCGGGGCTCCAGCACGCGCACGCCATAGAAGAGCCAGTAGGACGCCACGAACAGGAACACCAGCACCATCAGCAGGCAGCGGAACACGAAGAAGCGGGGCAGGGAGGAGCGCGCCGGCCGCAGGAACAGCGCCCACGACGAGATGAGCAGCACCAGCAGCTTGAAGGCCAGCGACACGTACAGGCCCTCGCACGGCGTGCCGCACGGGTCCAGGCCGTCGCGCCACAGCGCCTGCGGCAGCACCAGGAAGGCCAGCGGCGTGAGCAGGGCGAAGAGGCTGAGGCAGCCGCCCAGCACCGGCCCGGCGAAGCGCGTGCACCGCAGCGGCACGCTCTCCTCCAGCTCCTTGGAGACGCGCGTCAGGTCCTCGTTGGACACGCTGTCCACCGAGGTGCCCGTCACCACCGTGGTGGTCTCGCCCCAGTTGTCGTCCTGAAAAATATGACGGGACGTTGCATTTATCTGTTGAGGAGGAGCATCGCATGGCTTCTCATCCTCAGACGTGTTTTTGGTCCTTTTGCCACAAGTCAACACCTTTGAGCAGGAACCTCATGTGCCAAAGACCTAAATAGTAATACTCAAGGAGCAAGTCAGGAGGTGGACCCCAACGGAAACCTTGACTATGCCATGCTGGAGCTACATAGCGTCTTTAGTGTCTCTGGTCATGCTGAGCAGTTCATCGATAAACATATAAACCTGGACTAAGTGTACTGACTCTATTCTCCAACAGCACATACAATTAGGAAGATTATTAGAATGAACGGCGGGGACTGTTAGCGACTGGTCGGTGAACGATACGTATAGATGTGGGGGATAGCTCTATGACTAAGTGTGAGACCGTATGGAGGACAAGAGAGGCTGTGTGACCCACCCGATCATCTCCGCGGGTGGACTCTGCATCCAGCAGAGGCTCGCCAGGAGCCTGGATGGTGACCGACTTGTCTCCACGGCTGCTGCTGTCTCGGCTCTTGGAGCGGTGCCTGTCCCTCCGATCCCTGGAGAGAGGAGCACAAGAAGGGGTTAATTGGGATAAACATGCGGCCCGTTTGGTGCTTCGCTAACAATGGAACGGTCACTCCTATAATTATTGTCTTAGTGTTGTTCTACACACCGGTCCAAATCGAGAGGAATGTGTGGGACTACTGTACACCGTCTATGTGGCTTCTGGTTGAGCAACAGCTTGCAGTGCGTTGTGGGTATTCCTTGTTTTGTGGTGTGGATGTGAAAGTGTTCGTTTGGAGAGCCATCTGGAAGGCTAAACTGCCAACCTGGCTTGTCTCCAAGTGGGAAAGGGACATACACACTACCTCTTACAGGGATAGTGGACTTGAATGCAATTGCCTATTTTATTAAATCGGATTAGATATCTTCCATAGGAACATCAAATTTGAGCATTCCAAGATATTTGGCAAATGGGAGCAACCCAACATGATCAAAGTAAAGGGAATATAAACAAGACCAAATGGCAAATGATGATTTTCTTGGTGGGACCCTGAAGCTCACAGATGAAAGCGGCCCAAACCTGGTTGAAAACATCAGACACCCTGTAGAGTGTGTGCTGTCCGACAACAGTGTGAGCTGAGCCGCGGGGCCAGAACGGACAGAACACCTCATCACCACTCCGGTGACCATCGCCGGTCCTTACCGGTGCTTGCGGGAGCTGCGGGAGTGCGAGGACTTGTAGGAGTAGCCCGAGTACTGCGACTCGTTGTCCATGTCTCTGCTGCCGGGCGCCGGGCGGACCTTGCGGGCCCCTCCCCCTCCTCCACCGGCCGTGCCGCGCTGCGGGCCGGCTCCGCCCAGTTGGCTCTTGCGCTCGGAGATGGACTTGGTGGAGAGGGCTAGGGGCAGCTTGAGCAGGTCAACCTTGCTCCTTAGGGAATCTATCTTGGAGGCCTAGGAGGAGGAGGGGGGAGTAGGAGGGAGGGTTGGGGGAGGCTGCAGACGTCGTGGAGGTCGAGGGAGGAGGCGGAGGAGGAGGAAGAGCGGCGCTCCAGAATCCGTCGCGGAGAGGATTGTGGGTAGTGGTGACTTGGCGGGGGAGTCGTGAGCTGGCCAAAATCTGAAAGAGGAGGGGGTGTGCATGAAGACATAAGTACACGACATTCAAAGAAATGACAATCAAGCAGACCAGCTTTTTTATGGTTTACAATGTTATATGGGCACTCAACACATAAACAGTAAATCCCACCGCATGTTTAAGGATCAAAGCTTCCCATTTTGTGCTGTAGCACTAAAAGGGTCATCCAATTTCTCAAGAAATAAACAAGATTAACTACCTGTGACATGAAACATGGGTCTAGAATAAAAACAACCCCAGGGTAAATCAGGCTCTTCTCCGGTCTCATTAAAGAGCAGTGGCTTTGTTATTAAACTGCCACAGCCTCAAAACAAAGGTTAGCTTAGCCAAAACCATACTCTGTCAGCCACCATTGGCAAGACTTGAAGCTACTAAAAGCCACTAACGGCTCCATTTGGTGTACCGCCTTCATCTCATGTTACCTAGTGTGTGCTGGTGGTATCCGTCATATTTCTAGATAAGTACAAGGGCATGGCGAGCTGGAAGCCTCGCCGTGCTGTAATCCAGCTGGCTGCAAGGGGACACGCCGGCCCTGTGTAGGTTAGTACCCAAGTCTTCCGGGGTCTCGTCCGAATCGTCACAGGACTGTATCCCCCCCTCAAAACCGAAAAGTGAGTTTAGCCGACGCTATCCAGGGCAACAATAGCGGCCATATTGGATTACCGTGTTTTCACAAAACTTGTTTGCACTCTTCCTCTCCCACTCACCCGTCTCACATTCCCTCCCACACTCCCCCCGTCCCCCGGGTAACAGGGCCCCTTCGCTGCCATGGCAATGAAAGAGGGTGTTCAGCTGTATGGGGATTGGAGGCTGACAGTTGCCGTGGAAACTTGACCCTGTGCCGCCCTCTGTCACTCGTAAGAAATGTATGCCCAGATATTCCAAAAATGATTTTTATTTTCTTAAGAGCCGGAATGACGGATGTTGGCCTGTCGTACGGTGGTTAATTGATAAAGGCCGGGTGCTTCCCACTGGCTTTGATTGGCCGCTTGTGGGAAATGGCCAGTGATGCACTGTCCTATTGGGCTACTGAATGAGGGTTAATGTGCGTCGTATAAACCCCACCCCCACCCCCACCCCCAAATAAAATCCCATTGTACTCCCTCGCTTCACTTTCCGCCAAGCGAGAAAGTGTGAGAATCATCCGTGTGCTGCATTCTGTGTTTTTTTCTTGTTGCACTCATCGATAGATATATAATCTATTTCGTTTCACGTTTCTTTGCTCTGTATGCATTTCTTTTAAGGGAGCTTCCGTATCTCTAGAAAAGCCTCTACAGCTACCAGACCCATCAAAATCTGCAGCATCTATTAGCTAGGTCCTTAGGGGCATACCAGGACCCATGCAGTTTGAGTCTATGACGGAAATGGCACATTACAGCCCTATGCTTCAAATGTGGCTTTTCCTTTTCATACTGATTAAACTAAAGCTAGATGATTTAGGCAAAATTGAATCATCCCTTTAGCTGCAGGTAAACAATGTTAAAAAACTATTTATTCTAACATTTGTAGAACACAGGAATTAAAATGTAATATGATTAACATGTGTTATAGCAGTGAATAAATCCTTCTGTTGTCAAGACAAACTCATTCTCATAGAATACATAAGCTGTACATGAACCCAGTATAATAGTGGAATACCCAATTGTCTTTGCAGTGCTAGCAACCTAGGCATGCATGCAACACTGCTACGAAGTCAACTTCAAATCCAATGTCTAAAGTCATAAACATAAGGCTACTTAAGAGCAACAAAAACACAAGCGCCTTATAAGTTGGAACCCATTGCTTCTGCAAATAAATGATACAACTACACAGCAGAGCACCGGAGAGATAAATCACAAAAGGGAACGGAGCCGGTTTCTCCACGAGTCACCAAACACTAAAATCGAACATAGCGTAAATGGCTGGAAGAGATAGTTATGATAAATTACAACCCCCTCCTCCCGCAATTGATATATAGGCCTATAAACGGAAATATTGATCAGATGGGTTAATATATTGCCCAGGACGACAAAGTGCACCTGCGTCTCGGCTGTGTTCATGTAATGCTCAAACCATTGGACTACATAGGAGGTTGAAACTCCCTGCTACAATTATAAGCCGAATTACAAAACACATCTGACTACTTCTCCTGACAGAGATCAGGCAAACAATACATTGACTCAATTAGCCTCCACGTTCTAAAACCTTCTGTATAGGAAACATACACACATCCCTCTTTAAGGCAGTGCCAAAAAACATAATCGTTTTGTTTTTTTAGAGCAGGGTGCCAACATTGCTTGTTCGGACAGATCAGTTTTCCAAGGGTTATCAGCTCCTTAATTACCAACTACTGAATGCAAATGAAAAGAACATGCTTTAACAGAGCCTCTTCTTGTTCCATTTGTTCCCCTTATTCGAATGTGCTTTCTATTGAATCCAACTAGACGTAGCGCTGTAATCAGATTTCTCAGAGCATGTATACTGACAAACGGCCCACGGACCCCGCATGTGAACACACCGGGTGTCAGCGCTGGGCACCGCTTGTTGGAGTGAGGTGTAAATAAATATGGATGGTGGACTGGGGATGGACTGGCCAGCCTCTGCTTTAAGAGGGTATGACAGCAACACTGCACTTACTGAGGTGTGGTCTGTCAGAAGGGCCAGGTAGGGTTACCTATTCATCTCGGCTCCCTATGACCTACTTAATGAGCTAATGCGGAAATCCTCTCGTTGGCTTCACTGCCAATGTCATGCATAACTCCTTCAACAACGCTCCATATAAACACACAAGAAATTATAGTTAGAATGGAATATGGATAAAATAGACTGGTGGTTATAGCTGCCCTCACTGATACTAGGCATAAGTCGTCAATATCCAGGGAATACATTGTTTATTGCCTCATGCTGCGCAGGTTTCCGAACTGGGCTTATTGAAACACAGTAAACAAGTTATCGCTTGGTGACAAATGTTACCTACAAATATCTATGTTAAATCACCATTCATTTTAATCTACAAAGGGAGAATTGGGATTTCCTCTCAAACCACATCTTCAATACTTCAAAGTAAGAGTTCAAACTTAAAAGAAAATACATTATTCTGGCCCATTGATCTCTTAGTATTATGCACTGCAGAACCCCATTTTAACTTTAGTCCTCTTGCCTGTGTCTGTGTGTGGTCTTTGCTTGGACATATTTTGATGTCGCTCTTGATTTGAGTTTCTGAAATAACTGTATGACAAGAGTTGGCCTGTAGGCGAGTATAGGGGTGTTCAAGTTAGTTTTTCCACACCTCGCTACCCACAGAAATCATAAGTGGCCTGATAGGCTGCACACTGCGATACATTTGTCGACCACATAGAAGAGGTGTTGTGTTTAACCAGGTCTCCCTCGTCAATGAGTCATAGGAGTGACTGAGGCATGTTTCAAATTGCTGACCTGGTTTTGGCTGACATAGTTGCATAAAAACATAATGTTTAACCGTATGGTATCATGGAGTAATTTAGAAACCGTATAACCAGCTAAAGAATGCCTAGAAGGCATAGAAAATGTAATTTATAAAACCTAAAAATCAATGTTCTTAACCATTAAGAACAATGTTAAATACAGAATAAACCAAAATTGCAGTTATCACAATCACTGCACCTTGTTTATCATTAATAACAATGTGAATACATAAATCAAACGTGCAGTAATTAAAATCAGTGGTAAATATGTGCCCTCCATTACAACGTAGTGCTTCATTTCATGAACATTGAAACTTAGAACTCTAATGTAAGTTTAAATCTACAATTAAGGAGTTATTTTTAAAGTGTCTAGATGTCATTCAACCTATTAGGTCAGTGGAACTGAACTAACAGCTGCAACAGTTTAAGGCTACAGTGAAACGACTACAACCCCATTTGAGCTGATATATACCAACTGTGAAAATAAGTTTGGGCACATCCAAGCTCCGCTGGGGAAAGGGCCCATCAGAGGACCAGGGCCACACACACACTCGATCACACACACACACACACACTTAAGTCACACACACACACACACACACACACACACACACACACACACACACACACACACACACACACACACACACCCACACACACCCACACAC
>OMKX01090979.1:8732-23963 GCA_900302425.1 Brosme brosme
CAAAAATAAATTAAAAAATATATATATATTTTTTTTTTTTTTTGCATTTTTAATGCTTTATTATAGAGTTAGATAGACAGGAAGGTATGGGAGATACCTGAAGGGGAAAGTTCTGTCAAACTGAAAAACTCAGTTTGGACCATGAATGAAGACAGAAATCCAGCACACCTTTTCACGGTCATTTTGTATTCATAGTCAGACATATATCGTGATGTATCGTTATAGTATTGTCTAACAATAAATCGATTTTCGCAGTATCGCTGTATCGCGATATTATCAGTATCGTGGGCCATGAATCGCGTATCGCATAGTTTCGTGAGGTACTGTGATTCCCATCCCTAGTGAACATGGTGTGTGTGCCGTTTTGTATATATCACAGTTGGTAAACATGGTGTGTGTGCCGTATTGTATATATCAGTTGGTAAACATGGTGTGTGTGCCGTATTGTATATATCACAGTTGGTAAACATGGTGTGTGTACCTTTTATATTTCACAGTTCGTGGTGTTTGTGTGTGTGTACCTTTTATATATCACAGTTGGGTGTGTGTGTGTGTGTGTGTGTGTGTGTGTGTGTGTGTGTGTGTGTGTTACCTTGTTATATATATAACAGTTGGTGAACATGGTGTTGAAGTCCTGCATACACTCGCTGGCGCTGCTGTAGTAGTTGTTCTCCAGTCTCTTCTTGATGGACCCCATGTCCATAGGGGTCTTTATTATCGTGTAATAATCCTAGCCAACAAGATCATCCCATCATTACATTAGTTTGCTAGACTAATAGTCAGGCCTACAACATAAAGCCAACCTCTGGCTACAAGTCCAAATGAACGGGCATTCGTTCCGGTTTATTTTTTAACCATTATCATGTAATGACAAAACAAATGTAATCAGCACTTTGTTTACTATTGGTTCCTTAATGAAAGTGGACTAATCCTGATGAAACATGAGGTTCAAGTCAAACACCAATACCACAGGAATATACTGACTTAGTTTACCATAAGGAATTGTGTTTATATCTAAACGTTATTCATCCAGATACAATAAAAGGACAATGTCTTCAGCGGTTTTTGAATACAGTAAGGGACTTTATCTCCACTACGAAAGAGTCCAGAATTTAGGCCTGCTACTCCATTGCTAATGCCTCCTCTTCAAATAGTTCAAACACAAGTAATCACAGGTAAACTCACACTTATCCAGAGCTGATAACATAATTTGGTCAATACCTCATTACATTCAATTGAATTTCAACTTCTCTGAAGCACAAGTTTGAAACAGAGCAATGATTCAACATAATGAAGGAATACCTGCAAGATAAATGGTTGCTCTCGCATTTCAACGGCCAAAGTGTGTTTATTTAATCAAATCCCCTTTCATTGCAAACTTCATTACAAATGAAAGTTGTGCGAGGGGCATTTCCCCACCGTGCTATTTAAATGTGTTTCTCGCTATGAGTTGTATTTGCTTGTGCATTTGTCATTTTGGTTACAGTGTCTTGGTAGCTGTATCTTGGTTATATTCTCAGACCGAGAAAGAACCTATTCATGCCTTTCCTGTGAGAGGAGCACTTCGTGTCATTTTGCCACCAGGTGTGCGAGGTTAGACGGTAGCCATTCGCCATTACAAGCCAGTTCGATGGACAGATCCAACTCTGTAGTTTCTAAATCCTGCTCCCTTCCGCTCCCTCTCTCTTTACAACTATGTGACGTCTTACATACAGCACCTTTAACAATGCAGTGCGGTTTACCATGAGAAGTGAGAACAAGCGTCCGAATAAATCAAGTGCAGCCCAGTAGACGGTGCGTTCTTACCGGCAGTCCCAGCTTGACCACGTCGACGGGGTGGTAGAAGGGCCAGGCGAACTGGTGGCGCCACAGAGACTTCACCACCACGTTCTGCATGTACGCCAGCTGGTTGGTCTTCCTCCCGGGCTGGGCCGGGTTGCTCACCTCTGGGGGAGGCATGTTGGCTAGCTGGGGCGGAGCACCGGTGGCTGGGGCGATCCCGGACATGATTCCCGGCGGGGGCAGTCCTGGTGTTCCAGCACGGGTCGCCTGGCGGGCCTTTTGTTTTTGTGTTCTTATGCGTTGTGATGGGTGGTTTCTGGGGTTGGTCTGGATGGTGCTTGTTCTTCAGAGGTTCTGCCGGCGGCCCATCCCATTTCAGAGGGTGCCGACTTCACGACCTGTTAGAACCCAAAACAGACCCAATGTTAGGAACAAACAAGAGCCCACTAGGCACGTAGGCTTGAGGCCCTTACCTGTTTGTCTTTATTTTTTTAGAAAGTCCCACATAAAAACAACATATTACTAAAGAAATGTAATAAGCAACCTAATAAAAACCAACGGACCAAGCATGCATTATGAATAAAGATCGCTAAATCAATACGTAATTGCTCTTGGCTCCGAGACTTGCCCTGAAACTTAATCGGATTGCCAAGACAATATTGTAGCCGCTGCGTAGAGTGCTAGAACTGCAGTTTTGTAACCAGTATTTTGGTCCTTTCCGGCATTGAGCCGTCGGTTCCAATCATCAGAGGTGATTGGTCGAAGAATGTGGTGAGCTGTTATGGTTTTGGAATAAGGGGCAACGTGTTCACGAACAGACAGAAAGTGGATTGAAAACCACTTAACTTGAGTTTAAAGGTGAGAGACTATTGCGGTCAGTGATGACGCCAGGGACTCGTTTTTTGCATTACATTTTTTATGTGGTAGAACATTAAGTCATTTACCAGACGACTTTATGCAAAGCTTTTAGTATTAACTAAGTATAAACTTGTATTCGTACTACATTAAACAGTCTTGTGTACAGGACAGTAAGATGAGCAGCCTGCATAGTTTAGGTGTGTATTCCTAGTATTTCCTCTTTATTCTATACACTGTGTATTTGGGGAAGTTTATGCATTGTGTTCCTGCAAAAGTGATACAAGTGTGTGTGGCGATCTTTCCATTTCTGGGAGATCTATTGTAGTCCATTGTGTCCGGTCAGGAACCCAGCGCGTTCTAGGTATTATCCTGGTGATTAACATGTAATGCGTTTGTACCTGTGAGCAGCGCGGGGCGATACGTAACAATTAATTATGACCGATAATCATGGGTAATGTTAAACGACACTTCGATAAATACCACAGTATGCTTTTGAATTCAAAATACCATCCTAACAGTCTAAATGAGGGTCATAACATTGTGGTATATGGACATTTAAAGCAAAGTATCGAGAATTAAAGCTAGTTCTCATTTCGCTCCGATATTTCAAATCTCATTTTGATCATTTGAAGGGCATATCTTCTCGTCTGAATTAATATCAACTATAAAATTGGATATCTCAGTAAGTCTATATCTTCACCTCCGCGGCTATACAATTCCATTCAAAAGACAAACAGTGATGTTGGATTATTGCCCATTTCCACCTGTGAGTCTCATCAGAGAAAAGGGATTCATCGTACAATAATCTGCACTTCCTTCACTCCCTTTTTATATGCAAAACACCTGCCAATACCCAGGAAGAGACTAAATTATTGTCTTTAACTGGGTATATATGAACAAATAAATACCTTTAACGTTTACACTTGAAACTAAACAAAAGTTGTGGCATTGTGTGTCGGCACAAAACAGACTTAAGATATGTCTGTACCCTGGTTCATGGTGAAATACGATACTGAATAAATATCCTAGATGAGAATCATGGATGCCAATTCATCAATTGGTTGTATTATTTCATTGTTGTCAACCACATGATTTAAACTAGCCTTAACATTTGACTGGATTCGGATGCAAGGTATATGGTATTTTCAAAAACATGAATAAATATGTTTGGGTGTGACAACTCTGGATGACCCATGACCCATCGCTTAACATGGATTATATGGCTTTAGCCGCTAAGAAACTATGTGGATTCCCCCTTGCCAAGATTTGAATCAGTGTATAAACCTAAAACATAATGGTTATACTGTGGCTGAAATACAGAAGCATGTCCCTGTATTCAACATGTTCAAGACAGAAGGCTGTGAATGAGTTATGTTATTACCCTGTTAAGATTTTGAATGGTATAAAACATTTTGTTGATTATGGAAGTGTGAAAGAAGAAGAAGAAGCAAACAGATTCCGGCATAAGGAAAGAACTGTGCAAGGGTGTGTTTACTTTGTTTGTTTACTTCCCTTGTTATTTGTTTCTGTCTTAACAGAAACGACACAGGCCAGCGCTGTGGCTTGTCTTAATGTGCTTTTGGGCAGCAATACTCTGCATATCATTTTGCCTTGTTACAAAATGTGAAGTCTAGTCGAATGACTGGAAGTCAGAATACCGTTTCACTCAGGCTTTAAGGCATAAGGGGCGTCTAGACCTAGCATATGCACAGTCCTGCATGTAAGCTTTGCAGAACTGTGCATTCCGTTTGTTCCCGGAATAATGTGGTGAAAAGGGGGTCATACACTTATGGAAAATATAGTATCATTGTGTTTATTATTCATCTTGAGCCTAGTAACAAGACTTGAAGCCTTCTACTTAAACTACTACTGGATGTCTAGTTAACATAATCTATGCAAGACTCAATCAACGTATTGGATTGAAATGAAAGGCATGCACCAGTATCAACACATATCCCACTGTAGGAACCAACAGATGTGTAAACAGACTTATCGTATCGCCAATAATGGCTCCAACTCCACTACGACTACCATTATAGCCCATGTGAATGGTTTATTTGGACATAAGATAACGATCTTACTGTAATACAGACGATTCTTCCTGTTTCTATGACATGGTGATTATGGCGGGATCTGACCTGAGCAGCCCTCCAGGTGGATAAAGACACGCTGCTTGCCCACCATCACTTTCCTCTAAAGCTAACACCAACCACATTTCCATTTTTAAATAAAATCCAACCTATTTCTGACATCGTATATTGTGTGAATAAAATCCCATAGCCCGTTGGTGAGCGGTAAAGTCCCGGTGGAGACTGTAATGGAGTCACATTTTGTACTTTCACTACTGGCTACCATGGCGTTTCAGAGCAGCCAACAGGAAGCTATCGATGCTAACACGATGCTAAGGTAGATGGCGAAATGCATTGCGGAGCTAATGTACACAGCTAGCAGGCTAGCAAACCCTGGCTATTGAGAGAAACGTGCATCGAACCATCACATATTGTGATCTGTTTTCTAAATCAGATGTACCGTAAGAGTGAGTCGCTCATAGCAAATCAAAGGTCGAGAATAGGTGATGTATTACTTGTGTGAGGTGCTCTGGAGGTTTTTGCGTACAGCCAAAATACTTTTGCTCGCCACGAAGTAGTCCCGAGTATCCAAGTAGTATATCCAGTGTATTTCTGCTGTCGAGGCCGAGCACCAACAAAGAGCCTTGAGGCGGAGGATTGTGTTCCCTTCCCACCGACTCACACTGCACGGAACGGCATTGGCTCCGCGCAATGACTCACGGGAGAGGAACATGAAGAAGGGTTAGGAGAGGGGTCACTCTCCCTCACAACAATCACAAATAATTATTTACATCAAATGTAAATAAGGTATTTCTTTATAGTTTTGTAGGAGTAGTAAATGTCGTTTCATTATTCGTCATAACTTTTGTGTAAAATGCTGTTATTATCACTTTTGTTCAATAGGTTATTTCAACATTTTACATGTGTTTTCTCTAACTTTTAAATAAATAGTTTACATCAACTTTATTCAAATTCTAAGCACAAATACAGCAACTACCTTTTGATTTGTCGCTTCTTCCTTTTGATTGAAGACAACCCTTTTATCCTGAATCATTTGAAAATCGCAGTCAGTTAAGTTTGTCCCTCGGTTCTCGCCGCCGTTTCTCTTTCGCGCAGGCGCAGACGAGCATCATCCCCATTCCCCGCTCATCCTAATTCATAAGAAGCTACTTTGTGTTATAACTACACTATTACTGCAATATTATACATACACCTCGTGCTTTTAACAGACTACCGTCAATTCTTCTAGCGGCTCACATTAAATTACCGTGAGTACCACAGCTCGTTTGCCGGGTGTTTTCTCTTTATTATTTGATTGTTTTAAATGGAGGCCGTAATAGTAGCCTAGCATTCTGAGGTCAGTAGTAGCATCTCACCTATAGTATCACGTTACATGTGCATCTATGTTGCCTGATATTCAATATACACTACAGTATTAGTTTATACATTTCCTTTCGGTTGATCAACTATGCGATATGGCTGCGATCCTAAAAGTCAAATTCAGGATGCATGTTTTGAATGAATGAATTAATATTCACATGCCTCTTTGTTCATTTTTCGATTTTTTCGGAAATGTTTAACGTTAACCTAGCAGGTTATTCATTAAATATTAATATTATTGTATTATCGAAAATGCAGCCTAAATGTGTGCTCATTTTGGGACAGAGCCATCTTTCATTTGTCATTGATCCATCTGATATAAACACGTGATTTATAGCTCAATTTAGGATCTGATTGGGTTTAGTTTTCACGATCGTTTCAATCGTGTACTTGGAAGCCTGTAACCATACTGAATCGTTATTCATCAACTATATGTTCCGTATTAAGAGCCAGCCTTCGCTATGGCAACGGAGGATAGGAAACCAGAGACGGACTGTAAACCTCCAATATTACCACCGTCCTCATCATCAAGTCACAGCAAGGTATGGATAACACCAACTAATTCAAATGTGCTTGTGCATTGTAACTTCTGTCCCTTGTAAATTATGCGCCTCGCTATTGGTAGAATACAGGCTAGTACCACTAGGTGATGTTCTGCAAAGGTCATTACAATAAATACTGTATAATAAATCAACTATTTGTTTTGGATAATCCACTTTAGACACTTTGAAGTTATCGATAATGTGTTCTCGGGTTCACTTGTTTATTTGAATCTATGGAATCTATTCACGTCTTAATTGTTGCTTGCTGGTTTCTAATATAGTCTGCACCGTCCAAGCCCAACTACAGTCTGAAGTTCACCCTGGCCGGCCACACTAAAGCCGTCTCCTCCGTCAAGTTCAGCCCCAACGGGGAGTGGCTTGCAAGCTCCTGTGAGTGCAGTACACCCCTCCACACACTTATTGTATGCCAAGCAGTCTCTCTCTCCTCCACATGCTTACTGTATACCACATAGTCAGTCTCTGTCTCTCTGTCTGTCTCTCTCTCTCTCTCTCTCTCTCTCTCTCTCTCTCTCTGTGTGCATATACACATCTCTTTACCTCTCTCCATTACATTTTATATTCATGAACCTCTTTTCTGTGATTACAGCTGCAGATAAATTAATCAAAATATGGGGAGCATTTGATGGGAAGTTTGAGAAAACCATATCTGGACACAAGCTGGTAAGTTGCACAAACCTCTCTTGAACCTGAATTGGTAATATCAGGATTCTCCCCAGCCTGCCGTATGGGTAGTGTAGGGTTTCTGTCTCCTGGTTGACTTCTTGGTACTATGTGTGTACTCTGTGTGTACTTCTCATCAGGGTATATCTGACGTGGCCTGGTCGTCAGACTCCAACCTCCTGGTCTCTGCTTCTGACGACAAGACTCTGAAGATCTGGGACGTCAGCTCGGTATGACATCACCCTGATGAAGCCGTCACTTTAATGACACCTCAATGACGTCACTTTAACGAATGAGGTCACCCTTAATGACACCACTTTAGTGCCATCCTAATGACATGATACATCATGTTGTGATGTCCTACCATTAGGATGACATCACAACATGATGACATTACCCTAATGATATGACATCACCCTAACTACATGACAATTCATTTTACTATAACGATGCCTGCCAAGGTTCACGTTTGTCAGATTGTGGTCATATTTGTAAGTAGGGCCTTCACTGGTTCGTAGTATAAAACCAATGTACAAGTTGGATGTGTATAGCCATGTGGTAACTGTAGCCGGGTGACGGATCCAGAAGGATCCAACATGAAGGCTGATGTGTTTAGTGGTGACTGATGTGCCCTCTGTCCCTGCCTCTAGGGGAAATGTCTTAAGACACTGAAAGGTCACAGCAACTACGTGTTCTGCTGCAACTTCAACCCTCAGTCCAACCTCATCGTGTCCGGATCCGTGAGTACCCCACGCTTTATTATTGTTAGGTTTATAGTGACGATTATGATTATTGTTATTATTACTCATTTATTTGATTATCTTTATATTATTAGAAGTAGGATAAGTAAAAGTAGTAGTATCATCAATTACTTATTATAGTCATTGTTCTTCTTGTTATACTAATAGTGTGTGTTATTATTTATGCTGTTATTTGTTTGTGTGCTGTAGTTTGATGAAAGTGTGAGGATCTGGGACGTGAAGACGGGGAAGTGTTTGAAAACGCTGCCAGCGCACTCTGACCCCGTCTCGGCTGTGAGTCTTTGTTTATGAGCCGACACGTGTACATTAAGAAATCCCTACAATCTATACATGTATTATGACATCACTGTACCGTAAGCGGTGTTTCCCGTGTTATGACATCACTTATTATTATGTATGTACTTACGTATTATGAAATCACAGTATATCTACATCACACACATCCCTTCGCCCTGTGGAAAACACGTGTTGTGAGGTCACAGCGTGTGACCTCACCACATAGACTGTACGTAGGGATCAACACAATCATCATCAACATTCATTCACGGATCATGAACAGTACCTTGAGTAAAGTTGAGGGACTCCTCAGTCTGTGTTGAAGGGTGCGGTGGCGGGTGACCTCAGCCGGTGGTGTTGTTGGAGGACTTGTAGACACACTAGATGAGTAGACAGACGATAGAGATGGAGATGTGGAACAGGTGAAAGAATATATCCTAGCATTGAGCACATTGGACTACATACACATGGACCATAATGATATCAGACGACATCAACGGAATTCATTTGTATATTGGTACATTAAATAGGAATTGTGAAGATTTATACAAATGTTTTCACTTGTTAGCGTCTGTTTGAATGTAAATTGGACCATGTTGCTCTTGTATTGCAGGTTCATTTCAACAGGGATGGCTCTCTGATCGTTTCTAGTAGCTACGACGGCCTCTGGTACAAATGTCCTTATTTATGTATTCATGGATTTAAAAGTATTCCCCATGCTGTTTAAAATTCAAGCTGACGGCAATGCTAAACAGCACTTGTTCTCCCTCCTACAGTCGAATCTGGGACACGGCGTCAGGACAGTGCTTAAAGACGCTCATTGGTAAGCTGCTGTGGGTGGCAGATCCACTCATTCTATCCGTTTGTGACATCACAAGTGGGAGTGTCCTCCCCCTATATGTATGAAGGGTAGAGGTCATACTTCACACTTCCACTTGTGATGTCACTAATGGATAGAATTGGAATTGTTAACCTCACACCTTGCGGATGATTTAAAAACATAAGGATCGTAGTTCTAGGATGTTAAACTCTCTTCCGTCTCACAACAGACGACGACAACCCGCCCGTGTCTTTCGTCAAGTTCTCTCCCAACGGCAAATACATCCTCGCCGCGACCCTCGACAAGTGAGTACTTCACCTCAGTAGCTCACAAAATACTTCCACTGATGCTTTTACTGTACTGTACTTATTAGGTCTATAAGGAACTATTTGTGTTTTTGATCAATAGATCGTAATGAATATACAATGCATATATCTTAATGCATTAGTTATTTTTTTCGCTAGTTCTGTATCCCACCTGCAGAGGGCAGCATAACACAATCTAATCTAATGGCGGCAGGAGATTCTTGTTTAATCCTTTTCTGAAAAATGTCTCCTTCCGTTTTCAGTACTTTGAAGTTGTGGGACTACAGCAAAGGAAAGGTAATGTCTTCTCAATTGTTTATTTCCTGAGGTATAAAAATATTCCAGTACGATTGTTGTTGTTAACGCTATGTACTGTAATTGTCATTTTATTTAGTGGTATTTTATATTTTCATACAGCCTAATGTCACGTATATCTCTCCTCAGTGTTTGAAAACATACTCCGGTCACAAAAATGAGAAATACTGCATATTCGCCAACTTCTCTGTCACGGGGGGAAAGGTAAGTTCTGTCGCTAAGCTCGTGAGTATTAAAGAGAGCGGGGTTACCTACAGGGTACATGGCCGGGTATTCAGGCCTCCGTGATTCATGTGCACCCCCTCTGTTCTCTCCCAGTGGATCGTGTCGGGATCAGAGGACAACTCGGTGTACATCTGGAACCTGCAGACCAAGGAGATTGTGCAGAAACTGCAGGGACACACAGGTACAGTGCTGAAGCACTTACAACCGGGCACTGGGTTGCTATAGGGTTAGTGAGGTTATAGGGTTGATTCCGGCCGTTAAGGTGAAGACTACAGCGGTCTGGACGCACTGATGGTTTACGAGGTAGACTGGGTTGCTCGTTTGATATCAGTGTCACGATGTCCATGAGCAAGGCAGCAAAACCTAACACTGCACCCCATGAGCTGGTGTTGATTACACAGACACACACACTCCCGGAACAACGGTAGGGTCGGTCTGGAAGTGTGTGTTTTAGAGTGTGTGTGTGAGTGTGTGTGTCAGACAAGCAAACACACTTCTCAATCCAACGCAGAGAGCGATGTTGAGCATTAATTGTGAAAGTGCTTTAAGTGGCCACAGCAATTATATACAGTATATAATGTAGATAGGTGCAGTCTAATTCTTCCAACTATCCTACACTACACACTAGAAAAACATGTTTATCTTTTTAATATGTTTTTATTTTTTAGCAAGTTGATAATGGTTACATTTTATATCCAAATGTTTATTTTCAGATTTGTCAACCGTGGACCAGAACTACTGTTTTGTTTTTTATTTCTTCCTTGTAGATATTGATTTCTAATTCTTCTCTCCTGGTACTGGTTCATCTTTCGTGTTTGATTCTCCTTCTTGTCCTCATAAATGTCCAGTTGTTAATTCCCCTTCTCTCCCTGTCTCACTAGACGTGGTGATCTCCACAGCCTGTCACCCCACAGAAAACATCATCGCCTCGGCCGCGTTGGAAAACGACAAAACCATCAAGCTCTGGAGAAGTGACTGCTAAGTCCTGTCTCTTTGTATTTTGAGTCATTTTTTTTTACCACTTAAAAAAAAGAGAAAATATTGACTTTTTGGGGGTTTCTTCAGAAATGAGCCCATTTCCGCACCACAGACGGGTTTCACGCCCATGAAACCATGAAGAACGTGAGCTAGACACATAGGGTGACCCCCTGCCGTTCAGAACACACAAGCCACTGTTTTGGACTGTGTTCCCTCTGCTACTGACAGGTTTCTTTTTACGCCCAGTGTGTGAGCTCGGTGGTTTTGTATATCTTTTTTTAATTACATTTTTTAAGTACGGAACGGAATGCTTTTTTTTGTAATGTTTTTAAAAGGGAGGGACTCTTAATATCTTGAGGACATATTTTCTACTTTTCTTAAGATGACTGTGTTCCCACCATTTTGTTTTTGCCACTGTGATGTTGTTGATGGTGCTGCCGTGGCTCCATGGTTACATTCGACTGGCTGTCTAAGTGAATCACTTACCTGTTCTTCAGCCTTTTAGGACCATCGTACCATTTGCCCTTTTTAAAGTAATTTTATCTATTTATTCCACCTGTCCATTTACTCAGAGCATTACATATTGTTGCGAATTGCGCCGTATTCTGGTTTGAATAGCCGACTGAGGGATTTCTGTGTTTAGTTGGTGGTTAGAATTGGTTGGTCTATGTTTAAACTTCATCATCATGACCAAATGAGAATATTTTGTGTCTTCTATTTTGTACATTTCAAGTATTGTAGTTTGTTGTTGTATTTTTCCCTGATTAACAGTATGACCAGCAACTTAATAAACACATATTTAGTAAATTGTACATTTTTCTTTGAACTCTTTTTGTCATAGTTGATCACAGACAACGACTGCATTGTTATATTTCCTTAAATAAAAACCGAAGGCACCTTTGCGAGAAGATGGAAAAAAATCCATCATCGATATACATTTTTTTTAAGTTTTTAATAACTTTTCTGTCCATGAAAGATGGACCATCAGAGAACAACCCACAAAGAACATATGATGACATTTTCATCTCCTTAAAAATAGACAAAACAAAAAATAAAATAATGAAAAAGAGCAACCAATGATTGTGAGGCAGGTTGTAGAGGACAACGGTAAAGGTGACAACCCTCCCCCAACTGTTGGGTGGGAAAAATTATAATCTAGCCTTTCAAAATCAACATTTCCACAAACAATGCATACAACAGCCCACAGAAGGAAAGAGACAGTACATAAGCAAGGGGTAAAATGACCTTTGTACAAAAATAGATCTTTTTCAAAGTGTTTTTTTTTTTTTTTTTACATTTTCTCGAACCTTAACGTCTATGTAACAAAGAAAGCAGTGATTGTGTTGCAAGCTCAGCTTTTCCTGAATACATTTCCAACATACAATAGCCAAGCAAACACACATTTGAAAGATTTTATTTTATTTTATTTTCTCTTTCTTTAGTTTTTGCTACTTTTTGAGGTCCCATAGACTGCTTTGAGCTGGTTCTTTTTGAATTTTAAGAGCTGCTGCGATTCTGCTGGTAAACCTTTTTAGAAAGTCAAGGTCAAAAGCAAAAAAAATAATAATCCTCTTGACATTTTTTGAAACCACTGTATATCTGAGTCGGATAACTCTTCCACACCTGACCTGGTTTAGAATCGTTTGGTCTAAAAAGTCTCGTCTTCCTCTTGCCATATTGACTGGAAATGCTCAAGGAACAAAATTCTATATATATATTTATAAATATATACACATGTACATATAGACAAAATATAGCTTTACATCATAATAAAGCATTTATGCAGTTCATTCTATCGACGCGATTGTTCTGCGATTAAGTCTCAAACCCTTTTGCTGTTTGCATTTTCTGCAGTCATTCGTTATTGGTTTATTAAAACGTCCGTTTATGGCTTTCAATCGCTGGGGTTTCTGATCACAGTAATGTGGTACAGCTAAGAGGAGACACAAGATTGAGGAGAGCAGGAGGGTACACAATTTAAAAAGGCGGGGTCACTGTATTGGCTAACAAATTGATTGTTCTTCATCTTTGAGACCAAAACTTGGCCATGCATACAAATTTGGATGAAATTGATATTTTGAAAAAAAGGGGACCAAAAAAAAATAAGAATAGGTGTTACTGAGAATATTGATAAACACAATTCATAAGTTTTTTCCCCACAGTCATAGTGCTTAGGTTGACAATGTTTGTGAACAAGTTGATTAATTTGTTTTCATTAGTTTTTTTGCTATTTCTGAGGAAAAAATGCAAAAATCACTAGTGTAGAATATAAATACTGTAAACTGAGTTTGAGCTGGGATTCAATACTGTCACCTGGATAGTCATCTCGTTCCACTGAAATAAAGTACGTTGCATTGATCATACAAGCCAATAGATAATGAGGTTATTGCCTGTAAAAATCATTCAAACACTGAGCTTTTCATCTGACCAAGATGAATATTAAACATGACGCATTGGACAAAAAAGTGCCTTGTTTTTCTAATTTAAATACTTGTATAAAATTCAAGTAATGCTGCAGTGCTGCATCTCTTCCACTAGGGGGAAGTCACAGTTACATAGCCGCCAACCGCATCGTGTTCTCTCTGTCGTTCCAACCGTTTTTTCCCCTCAAACCAGATCCAGATTTAATCCTGGTCTGGGATCTCTCTTGCACCCTCTAAATGTTGGCCTTACGTCAGTGTCCTATCAAACAGCAATCTGAACAAACACTTTACCAGATTGATTAAGCCGACATTTCCCAAAATGTCCAAAAATTCCCTCGTGTGAAACAGCCCAGGACCGTAAAAAACAAAAGCAAAGATTTGGTAAAAATGTATATAGCTGAGGAAGGACCCAATTTGATAGTTTTTTGATTGATAGTAGTTTTCAATCCCTGTATTTAAAAGATTTGGCGATTTTCCAAAATGTATGTTTAGTTATGTTGATGTAAAACACTGCTCACAATTCTGATGCCACTCCAGCTTCACAAAACTTTCTGAAGGAGACTGAAAACAAAGTCGCACAGTTGGTGCTTTTTTAATAGCATTTTCCTATGCCTTCTTAAATCTCAAGCGATTCTCCCAGTATCCATATGAAACATTAAAAACCAACCTAAACAAACCGCGAGGAACGCTGGCGGCCTCCTGTCAATGTACATCTCTACCCCCCTGGTCTGACACACATACGTTATTGTCCTTGAACGGGTTTTCAGAGGGTCAATTTGAATAGAAACAATAGTTGGCATAGAAACACCGCCGCTCCATAGGCAATCTTTGGAAATGCGCTCCATGCATAGTGTTGCACCAACTGCAGCTTTCAAAGAGGACAGCGGACAGAAGATGATGTGTGTGCGTGTGTGCTGTGTCTCATACACACAGACAATATGGTGAATTTTTATATTCCAGTTTGAACCGAGAGATACTCGACCGTGACCAGAAAGGACCTTCAGA
The DNA here is from genome assembly GCA_900302425.1 of Brosme brosme. Classification (NCBI taxonomy): domain Eukaryota; kingdom Metazoa; phylum Chordata; class Actinopteri; order Gadiformes; family Lotidae; genus Brosme; species Brosme brosme. The sequence goes on from OMKX01090979.1 coordinate 23,153, forward strand.
GGAGGAAAGGCAGAGAATACACCCCCCACCCCCCACCCCCCTGTCAAGGCATCACGCTCAGTGCAGAGGAAGGAAACACAACAAACTTACGATGGAGCGACTGCAATCTCACACACTTGTCCAGCTCGGTCATTGAAACCCTTTTGACCACACACACTCTCGGGGATGTGGGATGACACGGGATATGGGGACCATTCTAGGACCTAGGGACCACAATTTGATCTGGGTCTACACTTAAATCACGATAACACAGAGATTTGGATCTACCCAGGGATGTGGGAACTACACGGGGGCCTACACGAGTTTAGGCCCTCTGTTTCCCTTCTGGTACCTGGTAGCCCTATGGGCCCTCGAACCACTCTTGTGACGACACTGGAGCCTGGGAACTAAACAGGGGCCAAAGACCCAAGACCACATGGGGTCCTGGAACAACATTGAGACCTGGGAACTACACTGGGATCTGGGACCACTATGGGACCCAAGACCGCTGTAGGACCTGGGACTGCACTGGGACTCGAGAGCGCAATGGACTTGGGACAATGCTGGAGCTACGGGAACTACACTGGAAATTGAGACTACTCCAGGACTGGGGACTGTACTGGGGCAACGGGACCAGGCACAAACTCCGGGCCCTTTGGACGACACCGAGCCCCCACGCGCAGAAGGTCGACACGCTTGCTGATCATTCAGATGGACGGAAAACCGAGGTAATTGTGAAGTGTGCTGTTCAAATAATAAGAAAACAAGAACAACCCAAAAGAAACACACGGCCTACGATTGTTGCTCTGTATCCAGGTAGACCTCAGGGGGC
>OMKX01091008.1:0-11151 GCA_900302425.1 Brosme brosme
ACACAACGTGGAGGTAGTGGTCTGAAGTCATCAGGTTCACGTGTGCAAACCGCAGAGGAACTATCGGTATATGGTGACTGGTGTTTATGCGTCCAGCCACTGAGCCACCTACAGGCCGTTAGAGGAACTACATGTTAGTCTCCACTGAGCCACCTACAGGCCGTTAGAGGAACTACATGTTAGTCTCCACTGAGCCACCTACAGGCCGCTAGAGGAACTACATGTTAGTCTCCACTGAGCCACCTACAGGCCGCTAGAGGAACTACATGTTGTCTCCACTGAGCCACCTACAGGCCGTTAGAGGAACTACATGTTAGTCTCCACTGAGCCACCTACAGGCCGTTAGAGGAACTACATGTTAGTGTTTCTGCCTTGTTTTTCTCCTTGGTAGCGGATGGTGGAGAACATGGAGGCGTTGCTGAGCTGCTGGAGGAGCATGCTGTTCCCCCTGACCTCTGACCCCGAGCTGTTGGTCCAGGCCCAGAGGCTGCAGGCCGTGATGTCTGCCAAAGGACTGGTGGCCAGTGTGGACATGCTGAAGGTATCACGCATGTGTCTGTTGATCTGGTTTGTTCAGAGGCCTTCACATTCCCCCCACTAGGTGGAGAAGTAATGAACGATGATCGTATAACGCATTTCAAATCCCATTGCTTGAGTACAAGAAGAAGGTCATCCAAGTAGAGCCTGTCAAGGTTGTTAGAGATGAGAACGATGCATAGAGAGGAGTTTAGGCAAAGGCTAGAAAGGTCTTGTTGGAGACATACTGGGTTTCTGCAAAAGCTGAACCCTCTACAACAGACTTGGGAGTAAAAACCAAACCACATTGAGATCATCAACAAACTTACGGCTAGTCCTTCTCCATGTGGCTGGGTTGCAGGTGGTTCTGTCTGCGTCTCCTCGGCTGGGTCCAGCAGGCCTGCAGCACTTCTCCCAGGGCCTGTCCTCAGGCTGGGACGGCCAGTGTGACGACGTTCTCAAGGAGGCCGTGTCTCGCCTGGCAGACCGAGCAGAACCGAAGGGTCACGTGGTTCTCCTCCTGGACAGGGTGAGACCTCCCCCTGCTCAGTGGAGCCGGCCGGTGTGGACGCTCCGGCCTTTGAGTAGTAAAGGGCTCCTCCCAGTAGGGTCTACACGGAGGGGAGATGAATGGAATAATGACTTCCATCTCCTCCCTCATTCAGCACCTCCAGAAGCTACCGTGGGAGTGCATGCCCTGCATGAGGCCTTGTTCTGTGACCCGGATGCCCTCTCTACACTCCCTCCTGGGACACTGCCTTCAGAGAGAGGTGAGGGCGTGACGGAAACTTCCCAAGATGCCCTGCTGCTTGGTTTGGAAGGTTCCAGATCCTAGTCTGCTCTCTTCCCACAGTGGGACCCTCGCTGCGTCCTGGAACAAGGGGTGGACCCCAAGCAGGTGTTCTACGTGCTGAACCCGGACGCCAACCTGAGCGACACACAGGAACGCTTCAAAGACTTGTTCAGCAGGTGAGACTGGGGATGACCTCGTGGTTGAATTGACACGCCCACGCTTTACATTTACATTTTCTCGTGGAAACGTAACTTCTCCTCCATGGTGTCTCTGACCCTCTGGGGTTCATCTCCTAGTCAGCGGGATTGGCAGGGTGTGTGTGGAGCCGTTCCTGACTCCTCCCAGCTGCAGGAAGCTGTGGCTACCAAAGATCTCTACATGTGAGTTTTGTGACGGATATTAAACTATAATTTCACCACCTGACAGACAACTGGATATCTGAAGTGCATTCATAAGATTTCCTCGTCCTCTTAACCATGTTTGATTGGATTGGCTGATGATGGTGAGTAAAGGTTGAATCATGTGGAACGTTCCGTCAGTGCTGGTTTTGACGCTTGCCTGCGATGGAGAACATGTGCATGAAGCGGGAGGCCACGCTGCGGCCGGCCTCCTGTTGAGCTCTCTCTCTCTCTCTCTCTCTCACCTGCTGAGGAGTTTGAACATGGAGGACCTTGTCAAAACTGACTGTTAGCATAACCTAGCATTAAGAATAAAGTCTCTCTCTCTCTCTCTCTCCCTCCGTGTGTGTGTCTAGCTACGTGGGCCACGGGGCCGGGGCGCGTTACCTGGACGGACGCAGCCTCCTGAAGCAGGACATGCGCGCCGCCGCGCTGCTGTTCGGCTGCAGCAGCGCCGCTCTGGCCGTGCGAGGCAGCCTGGAGGGAACAGGCATCATCCTCAACTACCTCACGGCCGGCTGGTAACCCAACCGACAACCTCACTCACAGGCTTCACTAGGACTGATACACAAGACTTCACTAGGACTGTAACACACAGCTTCACTAGGACTGTAACACACAGCTTCACAAGGACTGTAACACACAGGCTTCACTAGGACTGTAACACACAGCTTCACTAGGACTGTAACACACAGCTTCACTAGGACTGTAACACAATGTTTCACTAGGACTGTAACACACAGCTTCACTAGGACTGTAACACACAGCTTCACTAGGACTGTAACACACAGCTTCACTAGGACTGTAACACACATAGCTTCACTAGGACTGTAACACACAGCTTCACTAGGACTGTAACACACAGGCTTCACTAGGACTGTAACACACAGCTTCACTAATTGAGTTTTGAATGAAGCATACTTCCTATAAAATGATGGCTGCATGATTCGGACCTTAATCCTGGTGACTCCTGATGATTTGTCTGCGGTGCGTTGCTCATGGCCCCCTGCCTTCCTGCAGCCCCCTGGTGTTAGGGTCTCTGTGGGACGTCACGGACCGGGACATCGACCGGTTCACCACGGCCTTACTGGAGTCCTGGCTGTCTGCCGGGCCCGGGGCGCCCCTCCTGGACTACATGGGCCCCGCGCGGCAGGCCACGCACCTCAAGCACCTGATCGGAGCGGCTCCAGTGGTGTACGGGCTGCCAATACACCTGAAATGATCACCCTGATTGGTGTTAGGTTGGTGTATAGTCTACCAATACACCTGAAATGTATTAGGGTGGTGTATAGTCTACCAATACATCTGAAAGGTATATGGGTGGTGTATAGTCTACCAATACATCTGAAAGGTATTAGGGTGGTGTATAGTCTACCAATTCACCTGAAATGATCACCCTGGTGCAGTGTTAGGGTGGTGTATAGTCTACCAATACACCTGAAAGGTATTAGGGTGGTGTATAGTCTACCAATACATCTGAAAGGACAGCTCTGATGCAGTTTATTTTTTTAACCAAAAATGGTTGCTCATGTAATCCGATAAACTGATATGCAAGATTTTTAAGGATTTTAGAAAGTCTACTATTCAAGTTCAATGATAATTTATGGCAGTGTATTTATGTAACGAGTACTTTCATGAATTGCAGGTGATTAAAATGTTTTAAGCATGCATGTTGTAAAATAAAAACTTGTGGATTTTAAATAAATGCTTTTCGCTTTCATTAAAACACTGTCTCGGTTTTAATTTGTTATGATGATGCTGCTGGACCTCTAATCTTTTAAAGATAATGCAGGAAATCAATGACTTGAGGTTATCTTGCATGGATAAGATCAGTTCATGTCGTTTAGTGTGTAAATAACATACTAAGTTATGCTGTTGAGTTGAATTGTAAGCCATTCTACATAGTTTAATACCGTTTCCAGGTAGACAATTGTTATTTTTAGTGCATAATACTGAAGCTAAAGCATAAATTACACACATATTTTGTATGCATCGTTTGTCTTTTGAAACAGTACAAACATTTGTGTCTACCAGAAGGAGGCGTTACTTTCACAACGTCCGGCTGTACCACACTGCTTGGCTTAACCCGGAAATACTCTCGTTTTGTCGCTTTGCCTCCTCACGCTTCCAACATGGCGGTCAATCTGACTGAGCTTTCTCTTCAACAATTAGAAGGACTAAAAACTCAATTTGATCAAGTAACTGGATTTTATTTACAACATATACCCTTTGTCTTTTAATTTTCTATCCGTGCCAACACATCAGTTGTGCTAGGTTGGGGTAGTTTGGTATTGGTTGAATAAATGCTGAAGGAGTCACGCCCGTCTTGTGTCTTCATCCCCATGATAGATATTACATCTAACGTAAATAATAACGGGGCTCTCGTCTTTATTTTGCTTGTCCTAACATCTGTAGATGGGAAACGTCCACCGCTGTCAATTGCACACATTTCCGTAGATTTCCCATCAAAGCTAGCTTTTACTTGATTGGCGTTGTACGTCTTTCGTCTTGTTTTCCAGGAGGTGGAGTTCTTGACATCATCAATAGGTCAACTCAAAGTGGTTCAGACGAAGTATGTTGAAGCCAAAGACAGTTTGAACGTCCTGAACAAAAGCAATGAAGGTGAGCTAATAACACAACTGTGCTTGTAATAAACATCATCACATGGTTTTTCATAGAGAGATGTCTGCAATGGATTAGTTGGTTTGAATTGATATCTTACAGCACTGCTGTCATTGTATTACGTAGAAACCTAAATGACGTGATTAAAAAAAAACGTTTTACAGCTAATCTCTTGCTAGAAACTATTACTGCAGTCGTATAAAGTTATTGAACCTTTTTCTTTCCTCTACTCCCTATAATCACAGGAAAAGAACTGCTTGTTCCTTTGACCAGCTCTGTATCCTTTTGTTGTGATGATCCAATCGGTGGTCGAGGTCTTGACCAGTCCAATCCTGTGATGAAGCAAGTCGTAGTATTGCATGGCAGGACGTGTGCACACTTGGGTACTCGTCTCTGGTCGACGATGGCAGGATTTACTTTCAGCTTATGGACCAACTGTGATCGGTTTACATTTGATAAGACTAGTTTAAACTTTGTGGTAAAAGCTGTATTTATGGTTCCGTCTCAGGGAATAGAGTTGTCCTTAACAGTTGCTCCTCTCAGATGTACGTACCTGGAACACTAAACGATGTCGAGCACGTTCTAGTGGATGTGGGGACGGGTTACTATGTGGAGAAGGTAAACGTTTTTTGCAGATGTGTTCCCCATTCATGTGTTTAACGTTTAGGAGGGTGTGGATGTATGTATCATGTAAAACCATTTTGTGGTTTACATTTTCAGAATGTTGACGACTCCAAAGCATTCTTCAAACGCAAAATAGACTTCCTCACAAAGCAGATCGAGAAGATCCAACCGGCGTTACAGGAGAAGCACGGCATGAAGCAAGGTAGGATGTATGCCTTCAGTAGAGCGTGGTAAATATTTAGTTTATCCCATGGTCATCTTCTGTATCTCGTTGATTTTCCTTAAGGTGTTCGCTGCACTTTCATGTCAAACTAGATGCTTCAAGTTCACACTCACCGTTCTTTGAAAGACAAAAATAAATAAATACTCAATTCTTTGGCCTCTTTGCATTATGTTTTTAAATGATTAGCTAATCACATGGCGTTGGCCAAACATAGAATCCTACTTGGCCAAACAGAAGAAAATATGTAGTGTGCATCAAAACGCACACTACAGAATCTGTGGTGCCAAAGTTGTTCTTACAGAATGTCCAGACCCCATTCCCTGAAGCAGGTCCACAAAACCCAGACGGTCAAGTGAGCCCTCCATTTGTTAAGCAGGCAGACACAGCTAATGTTGTACTGTGCTTCTCTTACAGCTGTGATCGAGGTGATGAACATCAAGATCCAACAACTACAACAAAGCCAGCAAGCATCACAAGCAGTGGTGCCTGCCAAGGCGTAATGACGCCCCCTGCTGAGTTACTGGACTGATGATCTGCCTGGAGAACATTTCCATCCACATTTAATAGAGAATAATTAGAAAGTTCACAAGAATAAATCAAATGTTTTTATTTCTGTAGAGACCGGGACATGTTTTACTCAGTTTATCCAACATTGGGGTTATGTTCAAATAAAGAATCGTATCATATGATGGTTAGTTCAGAATTTAATTTAAGTGTACTTATTGAACTTAAAAGAAATTCGATCCAAATCTTTATCCTGGGCAAGTTATGTGAAATAAACTGATCGAATGAACTACATTTTGCCTAACTGGAATCCTTTTTTATCCTGTTCTGAGAACCAGGCCAACAAGTTGCCAAACACAATTTTAACAACGTAAATACCCCGATTTAACCATGAATATAAATGCAATCAATTTATATCTATATTCCACTGGATAAATGTTTTGCATCCATATCTTATTAAATCCATAATATGAATCGATTCAATGCTCAAATGTTCCCATGCTGCGCAGCGCGAGCTGCGCTGTTGCCAGGGCAGGGGCGTGGTGGGCGGGGCCCCGGCGGCGTGGTGGGCGGGGCCTCGGCGGCAACAGCCAATCCGCTGGCGAGGCTGCAAGGGCGAAGCTGTCAGAGTCGCCGTGCAGCACCGCCAATTTAAAGCTTTGTACCCTTGGCTGGCTCTCCTAAAACACGAGGTTTGGGATTTTCTTTAAGTAAGGAAGCAAAAATATAATTTTTTGGGCGGGGGGATCAGAAATAAAGAGCGACCGCTGAAACAACCAAGGTGTAAACCAACCCCGGATTATCTCGTTAGTCTCGAGAGTTCACGACTCTGCTACAGGAAGGTGAAGACTTTATCCAGCGAGCCGAGCCGAGCCCGGTGGACTCTGAGTAGCGCGGAGTGGTGTGGTGATAGCGAGTGTCCACATGAGGTTCACCCCTGCCTAGCTAGCACGTCAATAAGGAATTACGGAACTTTGCGGCCGGGAACCGAGGAGGACAGCAGCAGAAGCCCCGGATCTCAGCGGCATGGTGAGTTCTGGGGCCTCGCGGCGCCTAGCCTTGCTAGCGCGGAGCTAGCACCGAGCTAGCTACTTGGCTAACTCGCGACAACCTGTTTGACTGCGCGCTCCGGTGCGTCCTCCTCGTGCTGCGGCGGTTGCTCGCGGCCGGTGTCCGACCCCCGGTCCGGTGGTCGGGGTTAAAACTGCGGACGTCCAAGCGTTAGCAGTATGTGTGTAAACCTGTTCGATGCACAGGTTTATACATTTAGATGTGTAAAGTCTTCTCCCCGCTGGTGCAGCTCGACTCATGTCCCACCAGACTCCTCCTCAGGGCTACAGACTATAGACGTGTTCCGAACCCGTTCTGTCATCGCAGACACAGACCCTACGTTTCAGTGGTTTTCCGGAACAGTCTCGTTGTTAAATAATCATGTCAAAGAAAACGTCATTCAAATGTCGTTTGTTTTTAATTCAAATGCTTGAAGTCCATCGGGCCATATCCTAATTTTGGTCAAATGTGCAAAAAACTAATGTTAGTTGTATTTGGTCTTGTTGGTAATTGGACCTGGGCTTCTAGATGGACCGTCTGGCTGCTGACGCAACGTCTCAGTAAGACGCACTGGTCCAGGTGTCTGGAGGGCATTAGCGCCCATTTTTAGCACACGTTGTCCCGGTCCAAGTCTGCACGAGTTAAATAACGTTACCTATACCTAACCTCATGGAACTGGCCCGGAGTCTATCAGACGTTTATGTTATGCTTGTTGGCCGGCCACAGCGCTGTATATATTTGGTTTTCTCCGAGTGAGGAAGGAAGGGTGTCCAACTTGTCTTCATGCTGGTCGCCATGTGCTGCTCTTTCCTGGTTCACCTCGCTGCTCCATAAAAGGGCAAACGTGAGTGACGTTGAATAGACCAATACAAACCGGGATGGAGTCGACGTCATTTTAGCCCAATGCAAAGGATGCAGATAATGTGATTTTATTTATGTTTAATTTGCCACATTATAACATTTAGATTTGATTGTACTGAACATGTGACAACCACAGGTCTTAGCCACGCCCAGTTGCAGACTTGATGCTGGTGCATGTGACTTAGTTTGAGGCGGATCGTCTAAACACGCTGGCAATGTCATGGCGTTTCTACCATATGGGTGAGGGGAACGCAATGGTGTCATTGCCTTGAGTCATTAGAGGAAAGTGAGAAGTTTTTTTGCGGAACATTATCTGCATCTTAAATAACAATGTGAGGCATTCTCCTGCAGCATTCAAACCACATTACTGACACTGATTAAACACCATTTGTTAAGTCACTACTTTTAACTACAAAAGTCCCATTAGCGAATACATTTTAATTAACTTGTGATTAGTTCGTCGTGGATTTGGTTTATTTGTTTGAGAGGTTTGCATAAAAAACCTGATGCCTGCTACAGCTTGAGTCCCTCGTTCATCAGTCGATTCTGAGAGTGCAGGACGTGTGCAGCTCTGATGCTCACCGCTGTGCCCTGTTGTTCCAGGTCACCACAAAGGGAGTAGGACTGAACCCCAACGCCAAAGTGTGGCAGGAGATCCCTGCTCCACAGAACGGCCTCCCGGAGGTCCATGAAGACGCTGCGTGGCTGCAGACCTCCTCCTCCCCAGGAGAGGCGCCTGAAGGTACCCCGAGCCCCAAATCAAGACCTGTCAACTCCATCTAGTCAGACGGCTTTCTGATTCATAATGTACTTCCTAATAACACGCATGGAATGGAGATTTGACCAAATAAGGAGAATGTGTTAAATGAAAGAAGTTGCATCACAGGTCAGTTTAACCATGGCGACATGTGAACTGTTATTAACTTTGCTTATTGGTGTTTACAATAAAAATGATTCTGAAAGGTGAAATACGCAGATGCATATAAAACAAACAAAATGTTTTGAAATACTCAATATTCAATTAACTGCAAAGCCACCCACTTTTTTAATGGGACTATAGTTAACAATTAAATAATTGTCAACATTATGACCATACCATAATGAGAAATACACAGGTAACTCATACACCCCAACAGAAAATACAAGACAAATTAAAAACATCTGTCAATAACACATTTAGATTGACCATGACCCCCAGGGAAACGATAACATGAGCTTCAATCAGGAATGTTTGGGAAATTAATGCTCTTGACAAACGTAAAGAAATGGGCCCCCACATCTTACACAATTCACCTGGAAGAACCAACAATTTAAAGAAGAATCTGCATGTCTCTCATACAATGTCTGCGAGGGACGGGCCTGTGACGTTTTAAGCACAATGGAAGCTCTAGCAGTTAGAGTGACCAAAGCAACAACATCTTTTCTAGTTTGGTAAAGGGAGGGTAGAGAGGGCAAGAGGCCAAGCGTTCTCTTTCAACAGGACTTCCACTTCCTGCAACGGTTTCTAATGATGGGCAACACCAAAACAAGGTAGTAGGTTTGCAGGATTGTGCTGACCTCTAAACTTCTGAACTCTATTTCCCAGGTTACTCGGAGGTGGCGTTCTCTGAGGACAAGGGCTACAGCACGGAGTATTCAGACACCTCCGATGGCATCCCCGCGCTGGCTGTGGAGGGCCTGACCAACGGGATAGAGCAGCTGGACTTCGGGTACCCCCTGTTTGACCCCCCGGCGGGGGGCAGCCCGGCGGACGGAGAGCTGGCCAAGGAAGAGCCCATGTCCGAGGAGAACCTCAGAGAGTCCCTGAAGAAACAGCTGGAGTTCTGCTTCTCCAGGTGAGAGAGCACCAACACTGGGCTGACTCGCTGGCTCCCAGAGCCAAATCCCATCGGTTTGGAGTTTGAAACTTCCATGTGGTGTTGTATCTTAGAATTGTGTGGCGTAGAAAATAAAGTTTTCATTTGAATTCCGTACAATAGTCCACTACCACTCTCCAAAACGGACCTTTTTAAACTGTCAGTTGTTTGTGTGTCGTGACGGACCCCCAGTGATGATCATAACTTGGAAGGACCGGGGGTCAATGTGGCTGGCTGGAGAGGGTCTGTCCCTTCTCTCACTCCTCCACCTCTCAGCTCCCGTCAGTGCAGTGCCCAATGGTTTAATCATCAGATCATGACATCTGAGGGGGTCTGAAAACTGAACGGTCATTACCTTTATAGGATGCAGTTGTCTCCAATACAATACCTTTAATTAGCTGGAGGCTCAGGCTAGTGACATGGATAGCTACTCAGTAGTATTCAGTCTCTTTTTCTCAATTGGTAAGAATGCATGTACTGGCCAATGAACAACCCTCCCCCCTCTGACCCCTCCCTGTGTAGAGAGAACCTCTGCAAGGACCTCTACCTGATGTCCCAGATGGACAGCGACCAGTTTGTCCCCATCTGGACCCTGGCCTGCATGGAGGACATCAAGGTGCTGACCACCGACTCAGAGCTCATTCTGGAGGTTCTTAAAGGTACAGCATCACCGAGGAACATGGACGCACTAGAGCAAGTGGGCGGGGCATGCAGGGTTACATTTATTTTTGGGCATGTATAAAGGATGACAATGAAATGGTCAAGCGAGTGTCATTTTCCACTATCGACCAAACTGAACACAGTTTACTCTTGGAACCAAAACAAGGCACTTTAAACCCTAAATGTATATTTGAGTGTAATTGTATTGAGATATTTAAATGAATTCTGTAAGTGACCACCAGCAGTCAGTTTAGCGCCCAGACCAGGGAACACGGTACAGCTCCTTTACAAATGGTTTCTTCTTCCTCTCCATCACAGCCTCTCCAATGGTGGAAGTGGACGAGGCCGGAGAGAAGGTTCGGCCCAATCACAAGCGCTGTATCATTATCCTGAGGGAAGTGCCGGAGACGACGCCGGTGGAGGTAGGAGGCCCCGTGTGAGCCATGACATGATGATCATGACGACATCATGATGTCATCATGACACCATGTGCACCACTACATGATGACATCATGGGCACCGCTACATGATGACACTGTCACGTTCCATGTTCCAGGAACTGGACAAAAGGTGGAGAGACAACTGAGTTTTGCAATTTTAACAAAAAGAATTTATTAATGAACTTAAAAGCAACTCAAACCAAGACAAAACAAACCAACAAAACAAAGAACCAAAGAAACAAAAAGAGTCCACAGGTGGAGCAGGGCTTCCACACCAGCCGGAGTCTAGAGGGACACTGAATGTTTCCGTGCTGAGCCTTTCTGCTCCGGCCAGGCCACACCCCACCAGGTGCCATTCATCAGCCTGATGAACTGGCTGGCTGGGATGAGCTGAACTGGCTGATGAGCTGCTCTGCAGAAACTCCTCCAGCCATCACACCCCCCCGGCCAAGACAGAGGTACCACCTCTGACCTCCGACCCTCACCAACACCCCCAAACCCAATGACTCCGCAACTGTGGATCCAGAAGAAGCATCTTTAAGAGCACATACGGATGGGAGCCCGGCCTGGATAGAAGCAGAGAGAAAAGTACATAGCACAACAT
>OMKX01091031.1:0-10075 GCA_900302425.1 Brosme brosme
GGCAGCGGGGCTCCGGCGGGAGACAATCGCGGGCAACAATCCATTTCTCCTCCATGTCGCGGTTCATGTACTTCAGGGAGTCAAAGCCAAAGTTCCTTTCCCCCAATTCCTTCTCAACCATGGCTGAGATAACCCCCACTACGAGTCTCATTGTGGAAATACCAGAGACATCAGAGAACCCGACGTGTTATGCGCCATAGCACCAACAGCAGAACGGTTATAAAAATAACAAAGAAGTGTACACTTGCGTTACAGTGTGTGCACGGTCGTAGCTCATTGTCTCATTGGCGGGCCAAATTCTCTGGGCGGGAAAAGCAGAGAAAGGGGAGTTAACATGGCCCCTTATGACGACATACGGGGAGACATTCCAAATCAGCGCGTCTGAGCTTTCATTTTTTCAAAGGCGAGCAGGATACCTAGTGCTCGTTTTACACCAAACGCAATTTCTAGCAACTGGGGGACCATAGGCAGGCTATGGGAACTCATATTAATGTTAGAAAACGTCATAAAGTGAAATGTTCATGCCATGGGTCCTTTAACACACTGATATAACCCAGAGCTGACGCTTGGTTAGGATCCGGTAGGAACATCAGGAGGAAGAATACAAAACGTGGTTGAGGTGAGAATCAACGGCCACGTAGCAGGCAGGTTCTGGCATTTCAGATTTCACAATTAAAGTCTTCCAACAGCAGTGCAATAAATTCATAATAAATACAAATTTAGGCCAGAATACCCATGGCACGGCACAGGGAGCCAAGTGTGGCCGGACTGAAACAGGCCTGGCTGATTATTGCCGCTATGATTTGTCCCGGTGTGAATGGCCGCAGAGTGTCGTACTGTGTATCACAGACCATTAGACTTGGAGGCCTGTGCGTTGGAGTAATGCAGTCCAAGATTTACTCTGTCATCTGTGGCCAAATGGCCCTGTCACTTTTTTTGTGTCCAACACACACACACACACACAGATGCACACATATACACACACGCACCTTGTCCACCTTGGACTCACTTGGTACTGCATCGGCAGCCAGTGGCCTGTTAAGATACTACTGTGCCACAGATGCGCACGCACACGCACCACACACACACACACACACACACACACCCACACACATACACACACAGAGAGAAACAGACACACAGTCTTTCCCGGGAGGGGACCCTGGACTGTCAATATGTTTGGTACCTCTTCAGATAGGAGACTAATCCAAAGGGGAATGCTGCAAGCTGTCACAAAGACATGGACACACACACACACACATATGCTTGTCCACTTTGGAATCTCTTGCCGTCATACCAATATATACCATGTATACTACTTGCATACAACACACACACACTCGCAGAATTATTATTATTTTCACATCCTAATGGCCTTTTGTTCATAGTTCCTAGTTCGGCTCTCCTCCTATTTTCTCTCCGGCTATGTGTGTGCGGTTTGAGCAACTTACTAGTGCCTGAAGTCCAGTGGCTTCAGGCATTGTTGTTAGCATTGTGATATCACATCCAAACACATCTCATCCCACTGTCCTCCGACCGGGGCATCACAAACAAGGAGCGCTGACTTGTCTAACACAGAAAGCAGTGGCATGGCTTATCCTTCTCCTCTTTTTCCTTCATTCCGTTTTCCTTTTTATTTTCCCTTTTCTGCCTTTGGTTCCCTGCTGTCCTTTATTTCTTCCTCCATCCAGTATTCCTTTTTTAAATTATTTATTTAATATTTATGTTCAATTATTCAAGTCAACGTCTTTTATTTTTTTTCAAGGCAGTAGTGTGTGGGTGGGTGGGTGTGTGGGAGACAGTAACCCGGTGTGTGTCCCCCAGTGTATTGTTGAGGCACAATGACTCTGACACTGATAATTGGTTGCTTGTTCCACGGATGATCCAGGAAATGAGCCTTGCTCGCACACATAATTGCAAATTGCCACAAATAATGGCATCAGCTGAATGCCTTCAAAATGTCAATGTGATTTGAGTCGGTGCAGTGTGTGTATTTTACATGCCTCTGAGATGTTTTTTTTCTCATGTGTGTGTTTGTATGTGTCTTCCAGTACCCTAACAAGAGTGTAGCGTTGGTCGCATCCGATGTCCTTCACCTGCTGATCAACTACGCAGATCACCTGCAGAAGTTCCCACCGGACACCCCCAAGAAGATTGTTGAGGTGTGTGTAAAATGTATGTGTTCTGATGTGTTCAGCACTGTTTTTGAAGCTGTGGTTTTTATTGTATATTTATGAATTGTCTTTCAGATTTTGATTGCCACAATCACATGCCTGCTGCCTTCTACAGAGTCCTCCCCTCATGAACTGGACAAGAGGGTAACACACACACACACACACACACACAGACACACACACACACACACACACACACATACACACATACATACATACATACATACATACATACATACATACATACATACATACATACATACATACATACATACATACATACATACATACATACATACATACATACATACATACACTTACATACATTTACATACATACCAGGTCTCCATATATATATACTGTATATAAAATCCTGTTATTTGGCTGGAATATTAGTTTTGGTGCATGTCTAACTATGTCTGATGGTAGCTGGTAGTGTCCCTGCTGCTGTGTCTGTTGGACTGGGTCATGGCACTGCCCCCCAAGACTCTGCTGCGGCCCGTTCAAACACGCAGCCCCCCAGACAAGGACCAGCCCACCAAGACCCTCCTCAGCTGCATTTACAAGGTACGACACACATGCACGCCCATCACTCAGACACCTCAGACATGGTCATGTGCAGTATCTATGTTTCTTGTCATGCAATCAACATTGACAAGCAACTGGACATTTGGAATATGTTCCGTACGGCAGTATTAGGAACAATGGGGAGACAATACAAAGGAGATTGCTGCAGCAGAAGCACAATGGATAACGTGTAGCCGTTGGCTGTGTGCGTTGACAGCAACAATGTGATCCATTCATCAATAACGCATGTCTCCACTCTCTGTCTCGCCTGGTCTTTCCACGCACACGCACACACGCACACGCACACACGTCGGGTCACGTCACGTCGTCCAGGTGCTGCACGGCTGTGTGTACGGAGCCCAGTCGTTCAGCAGCGCCAAGTACTTCCCCCTGCAGCTGTCGGACCTGTCCAGCTCCGAGTACGACCCCTTCCTGCCCCTGGAGAGCCTGCGGGAGCCAGAACCGCTCCACAGCCCAGACTCGGAGCGCTCCAGCAAGCTGCAGCCCGTCACGGAAGGTCAGAGGGGTTCACCACAGCTCCAACATGCACTGGACTCTGTCCCAGTCCGTTCGGCCCTCTGGCTACTGGGCAGGGGGTTGGTTATGACCCTCCTCATGTTTAGTTAGTATTTTAAATTTGTATAATAATCTGCTACTTTTATGTACCAGGGCATGGGTGGGAGACTAAACTAGTGAAGATCACTCCACTACTTGTGCCCAGGTACCTAAAAGGAGCAGACCCATAATTTGTGTTACTGTGTTTGTCATACGATGACACCTCTGTGAAAGGGTCTTTGCAAGTGAATGTATTTATTTATTTATTTATTTATAAACACATTGGAGCAATTGCTGTGTTTTCTCGATGTGACACAATATGGATTGTTACCCTATGCACCTAAGACTGCATTACAGCTCCTAGCTTCGAAGTAATGCATTGGTCTTTGTCAATATGGGGATACTTTTCAGAAATTACCTGCAGTGTTGAAAAGAGTATTGCATTTCTCCAAAGCGCCCAATAATTACGATGACCACAATAAACATTCGTATGCGATTTATGTTATTGACCCAGTTGGGATTTTCCCAAAGTGTTCGAGCTATACGCCTCAGTGTGGATTTTAAGTGTGTGCACATGTGTGTTTCCTGGACACGGCTGGAGGACCCACGGCATCTCTCTTTCCCTTTTCGCTCTCTCTGTCTCTAGTACTTTTCATCCATAGTTCCCGGTAAATTACTTGGAACTATGTGAAAGAGTCTTGCGTCCCTTTGCGGGCCTCTACAGGCAATGTGACTGCTTTCATTCACAACACAGCCGTACAGGCAGTGATTCGGAAATGTTTCTACATCTTGAGCAGGCAAATTACCGGTGCAGATTTCCCGGAATATCGATCACTGTTGCCCATTTACATGGAAATCTTCCGGAATTTTGCTGGCTAAGACTGCATGTGTGAAAGGGGCTTCGGTCGCTCTGTCTCTCTCATTTCTTCCAGTTTCAAAGGGCTTGATTGGCATGGAAAACATACATACACATTGCCAAAACACAAAAGTAAAATAAAATACAAAATAATTACAGCACAAAATGTTAAAATGTTATCTTCTCAAATAACATATAATACAAATTTTAAATGTGTGTGTACACAGTGAAAAAGCAAGGCAGTTTCAGATACTATACGATATCCTCCTATCCGTCTTTCTTTTAGCTTCATCCTCACTTACTTGTCGTCATCGTGCTCTCTGCTTCACTATCCCCCCTCTGTCCCCTGATCCTCCTGAGAACTCTCCTGGGGTTAGGCGATAGTGGAGAATGTCTGATCAATACATATCTGCAGTAGTCTACACGACACATGGCTCAGTCAATATTGAGCCGTGTGTGTGTGCGTGTGTGCGTGTATGTGTGTGTGTGTTTGTTCCCGCGGCCCACGTCCGCGCGCCTGCCTCAGCGTGTGTGCAACATCTTTGATTAGCCAGAAGTCGCCAACAGCACAGCGTATGTGATGGAATCGGTTTCTGCTCGGCATGGGGCAGGCGATGTACACACACACTATATGGGCTAGTGTGTGTGTGCAGGAGTGCATACCGTTCCCACTCCTCTCTCTTCGCTCTCCACCCATTAATGAAAAAACAAACGCGTTAAACCATTCCATCGCCTATAGATTATCCTTCTGTGGTGAACAGCACTTCTTTATGTGTTGCTGCCACCAACTGTTTGCTATTTTCCTGTATGTGTGTGTGTGTGTGTGTGTGTGTGTGTGTGTGTGTGTGTGATCTCATTGCTCTAAATTATGCGTTCTTGTGTGTGTTCGGCCCTTTAGTTCGTAGTCGCCTCCAGCATGGCCTGGTTTCCATAGCGGCCAGGACCGTCATCACACACCTGGTCAACCATCTGGGACATTACCCCATGTCTGGGGGTCCTGCTACACTCACCAGCCAGGTACAACGTGTGTGCTGTGTGTAAACGTGTGTAGGTGTCCGATTGTTTCGGGGTTTAATTAATGGTCGAGGGAATTTGGTAAACGATTCTTCCCATTTGATTTTTTTCGAATGGGAAGTATATTTTCACCATTAATAGAAAAGATGATGTAGTTAATCGAAACTAAATACATTATAAATATTGTTCGGTCAATATAGTATTAGTAGTAGTCCATATGTTTTCCATTGTAATGATTCCATGGATGTTTTGTGTTAATTTGTGTTGGCCAAACACACTGGGAGCATGAGCAGTGTGACTGACTTTATATTTCCACTGTTGGCCAATGGAGGTGGCCTTCTTGCAGTAATAAATGTGTATAAAGGGGGGTGCTGGCACTATTTGCTCAGCCACTGCATGTGTGTTTATCTATTTTTTACAGTTTGCATATAAGGTGGTCTTCGAAAGGTCTTGAGGACAATTTAGTGGTACACCTAAAATCAAAGGTCTGGAACCACTGGAGTAAATAACCTGTGTGTGTGTGTGTGTGTGTGTGTTTCCTCAAGGTGTGTGAGAACCACGACAACCCGTACTGCGAGAGCCCTGACCTGGGTCCCGAACTCTTCCATTCCCCCAACCTCCAGTTCCTGGTGCTCAACGGCTCCACGCTGCTCTCTGTGCTGCAGGTAAGACCCAGGGAACCCGTGCAACGCTTTACGGACAACAGGGCCGTGTTCCGATATCCATACTTCCATGAGTACACTTAAACGTAGTACACTATCCGCACTCACTAAGTGCGCATATTTTCAGATGTTAGTGTTGTTCCAAATCGAATACTCTGTGGTGCACTTACCGGAAATTACTATCAGCTGCGCCGCCGCGTCACCCGCCAAACACACGTGAAACCTTTACGCCCACAGTGAGTGTTTACGCCTAGCCTATCCTAGCCTTTTCCGATCTGAGCGCGGCTCAGTAGCTAAGATGGCTGCCGTTTAGTACGATAAGTGTACACCGTTGCACACTCAGCTTACTGACCATTTTGAGGGCACCATCCGGGTCCTTTCAGTACACTTCTTTTCGCCCCGATCGTATTTGGAACACCCTACGTACTCAAACTAAGTATACTAAGTACGGGAAGTATGGATATCGGAACACGGCCCATGTCATGCAGTGTGTCTTAGTGAGTTGGTTCTTTAACAGGGACGGACACAAAAAGCTAAACTGTTGAAACAATTTGCCTATTTAAATATGCTGTGGATAACATTTCAGTTTTGAGTTTAATTTGTAAGAAATGCCGTCAGCTATTAATCAGTTAAATGCTCTGTGAGAATGTCCATTTTGAGTTGACTCTGCCAGCTTCAGTATGAGCATATGTAGATTTTAGACCGCTCCTGGCCGATCGGGGAATATTTTTCCCTGAATTGTTTGGGGAATCTATCCTACCTGTGAATCACATCCACGCACACAGTGTTATCATCTCAATGGTGGAGAATCGTAGAAAGGGGGGGGAGCGTAGAAGGAGGGTACATGTTTTGGGTTGTATATTTTCCGCTCTCTTTAAAATTCTCAAATATTACGAACAGCCCCTTTAACTACTCCTAATGTATCAACCATATGTTTATTGGAGGCAGAATTTCAAGGCTGTTCTGGTTAATTGAACGTCAACTAAAACGTGACGGTATCGGTAGTGCCTTACTTTACTTTGTGCGTCGTATAATCCTAACAAGTACGAATAAATATAAACTACGGTTCATAAGAGATCAACTAAGAAACCATTCCAATCCATTTTTTTCTTTTTCCCTCTGCAGATCCGGTCCGAATCGGGCGTCCCGGGCGGTGGGATGACGGCGGGGCTGTCGTCGGTGCCCGCCTGCGTGCGCGTGGTGGTCCGGGACGTTGCCGGCAAGCACTCGTGGGACTCGGCCGTCCTGTACGGGCCGCCGCTCTGTCCCGGGCAGCGCAGCCCCGGGGGGCAGGCGCCCTCCCCGCAGACGCTCCCACACCCTCAGGCACCACAGGGCCTGCAGCTGCACACCCCGCCAGGACATCCCGCCAGGAGGCTAGGCGAGAAGAGAGAGGTGCGGGAGGAGGTGAGGGAGGAGGAAGAGGAGGATGAGGGGGATGGGGAGGAGGGGGAGGAAGAAGAGGAGCAAGGATGCGGCTCTGGGGAGAAGGAGAAGGAGCAGATGCAGGGGGTGGGCCGTGAGAAAGGTGAGGATGACGAGGAGAAAGATGAAGATGTTCAGAAAGAGGGGGATGACGCGGACACGGAAGGGGGAGACGCAGGCTCCGAGAAGCTCCCCGCTCCGCCGTTGGCCAAGCGGGTGTGTCGGGAGGCGGTGCCCGGCTGGGATTCGCTGAGGGAGGGAGACGACACGCTGGATGAGATGCTACAGTACCTCGGCTACTCCAGTCCAGAGTGTCTACAGAGAGCAGGTAAACACACACACACACACACATGAAATATTACAAGCCTGATTGAACACTTGCTGATCAACATTATCCAGCTGAATATGCCCGACATGAACTTGTAGCTAATTAAAGTTGTGATTGGTTCCCACAGGCATGCCACTCAATATCCCAGCCCCTCCCCCAGCCTGCGTTTCGGAGAAGCAGGAGAACGACGTCATCAATGCCATCCTGAAGCAGAGTGCTGCCGAGCACGAGTTCATCCTACTCGTATGTAGTGCTACTTACAAAGTTCTGTAAATAATCTGCCTGTTTAGCAGGCGGACTATGTTCCACCATTAAAGCTGCTGCAGGTAAGATTCGAGAGTTGTAAAGAGAGAGACCGGAAAAGGGCGTAAAAGAGCAAGATTTTGAAACTATACAACCAAAAATATGTCCCCTCTCTCTCTGCTCCCTCCCTCCCTGTGTTTCTCCACCATTGAGAAGTGTTGCATTTCACACACCTGTGATTGACAGGCAAGATGGATTCCCCCAAACAAATCAGGGAAGTGACTCCCCGATTGGTCAGAAATTAGCCGGGAGCGGCTAAAATCGGCAAAACATCGGCTCATTCAGAAGCAACCGCAGTCAGCTCATAACAGATATTCTCACAGCGCATTTAACTCACTAAAAGCTATGTCCTTTCTAACAAATGACCCTCAAATAATAGCTCTCAAGTCTTACCTGTTGTTTTCAGCGTTTAACAATTAGGAAACCACAACAATTAGGAAACATAAAATACGCAACCAACCCAGGGTGGTCAAAGCGATATACACATAACGGTCGATTTGACGTGTGTTGTCAGCGAGGCGAGGGCCTGAACATGCGGGCGTCCCAGCAGCCTGAGCCAGATACCGAGACCCCACAGTCGGCCTTCTACTACTGCAGGCTGCTGATCAACATCCTGGGCCTCAACTCATGGGAGAAGAGGTGGGAGAACGCACACAACCGCACATCTAAACCCTCATTAACGCATTCAGATGGAAAGAGGCGTGAATATACACACCGTGCTGAAGGGACGTGGATGTAAGGAATCAGATTGGGATAGTGTAGTTCATATTTCTTTGTAGATGCCTGCTTGAATGATGTGACATACAGATGCAGTTTTGATCCTCCGTCCATATTGAACGATAAGCGTTATGACATCACAAACTTTGAAGGCCCTACATTGCCGTTCACCCTGAGATGACGGTGCTCATTGGTTCAAGGCCACGGCTAAGGTACATCCACGTAGCTGAAGTAGAGACAAAAGTCAGGGCCGTTAGTGACTGCTGGAAGATTGATTTTTATTTTGTTGTATTTTTTACGCTGATGAAAGTATTAGGGAATTTTAAGAGAGAGTATCGGTTGAAATGATGTGAATATTGGAAGGATAAACTGCAGTTCAGGATACTTTTTTAATATAAGATTGGACCGTGTTGAATATTGAAAGGTTACTCACGGAAGCACGATATTATGGGTTTCATCCTCCTACCGGGCATTAAAGACAACATGGATGCTCATTACATGCGCCTTTCGTTGTGGTCAAAATGTCAACGTTTGGAAAGTCATTTATTTGACTTTTTTTCAGTTTTTGTTTCTAATTATTTAATAAGGGTATATCTAAAAATCACATAACCCCCTTTTGAAAAAGGCAACATGTTATCACTCAAAAATACTTTTCATAGTAATTAGTCCGTTCTTTGAGCTCACCATTCTCATGCCATGCCCGCTTTTTTTCAATCCATGAATAAGGCTGGGCCAAAATCCAAAATGTCAAGGTATCCCTTTATAATGTGTGTAACTTGCCAGCTAATGGACACTCATCGTTTTGTATGCTTTATGGGGGGAAAAACTGTCCTCCATGGAATTATACCACCTGCATTCAGCTAGCACAAAGGACTTTTTAACACGCTCTGTCTGTGTGTGTGTGTGTGTGTGTGTGTGTGTGTGTGTGTGTGTGAGTGTGAGTGTGAGTGAGGGGGCCTGGCGAGCGAGAGAGAAAGGCGGCGAGAACATGATAATGAGTATAATATACTATTGATCAAACTAGCCCATTTGGAGTGAGAATAAAAGGCAGTTAGTGGAGGGAGGGAGAGGGGAAGAGAATGAAAGAATGAAGATGGGGGCAACGGGCGACAGATATAGAGTAAGAGGTTGAGACTTTGAGGGGAGGCAAGCCCTTGAGAGAGAAAAGGAGCGAGGGAGGGAGAGATATAGATTCTCTAATCTTTCATAGTGCCCCTCCATCTCTCCAGGTATTCATCCAGAGCACTAAGACACTGACAGGCATCCTCTGTCATGTGTGGGGGGTGTGCGTGTGTGCCTATGCACACGTGTGTGTGTGTGTGTGTGTGTGTGTGTGTGTGTGTGTGTGTGTGTGTGCGTGCGTGTAGTGTTTATAGTGTATATCGTGTTGTCATCGACATGGTACAGAGCTTCGTTCCTGACTGGGATCACCGCTCGGCGTCCATCAATGCCAGTGCCACCGATTCCCAACGAG
>OMKX01091071.1:0-10316 GCA_900302425.1 Brosme brosme
AGATAAGGGCCGGGGACATGCCGTCCCAGGACATCTACCAGCTGTCCCCCAGCGATGTCAAACAGCTGCTGCTGGACGTGCTGCAGCCACAGCTCACCAGCAGGTACCTGACCGGCCAGAACTCACGACTACACACACGTTGTTCATCACTAAACCCTATAGAACACACAACTACACACACGTTGTTCACCACTAAACCCTATAGAACACACGACTACACACACGTTTTTCACCACTAAACCCTATAGAACACTGTATGACTACACACACGTTTTTCACCACTAAACCCTATAGAACACACATTGTTCACCATTAAACCCTATAAAACTCTGTATGACTACACACACGTTGTTCACCACTTAACCCTACAGAACGATGTACCTTACTGAAAGCAGACGATAATCCCATGTACAGTGTTCATGGATCACTGTAAACTGTAAGAGGGATCTCCACTATGACACAATCAGGAAGTCTTCATCCGTCTGTTTGTTTCCAGGTCTTGGTTGAACAGGCGTCAGATCGACGGCTCTTTGAACAGGACCCCGCTGGGCTTCTACGACCGGGTCTGGCAGATCCTGGAGAGGACCCCCCACGGTATCATGGTGGCAGGGACTCACCTCCCCCAGGTAGCCCACCAGGCAGGGCCATTATTTTTACCCTAAGCAGCCGAGATGGAGCAAGGCCAGTGGTGGTGGTGGTGGTTATGGGGGGGGGGTTGGTGGTGGTGGTTATTGTGGTTATGGTTGTGGAGGTGGTGCTGGTGGTGGTGCTGGCTGGTAGCTTAGCCAACCTTAATACCTTCCTATCTAGGAAGGCATTAATTTAGTAGTTTACTAACTTAGTTTAGCACTTCTTGTAGGATGTATGTAACAACCAAACAGCACTTTGAGACGTCTTGAATTAAAATAACTTTATAAATGAAACGGTTTATCATTATTATTACTATCCAACCTACCTTTTCATCTTTAAGAAGACACTTTGGTCCAAAGCGACTCCCAGTGATTTGCGATCCATGTCATTGGTCAGATACGGTAAGGGGGCGGGGCTTATCTTGCTGAGGATGCCAACAGTAGGCTGCAGACATTGTGGAATCAAGCCCGTAACCTTGGGCTAGCAGTGGCCCTAGCCACTACCATACGGCCATTCCCTTGCTTCCTCTCCCTGCTTCTCATTGCTCTGAAAGTAACCCACCCTGTCCAATATGACCATGTCTGAGAGGAAAACACATGTAGTAAAGTTTCCTTTCCCTGCTTCTCCTCTTCCTGAAAGCAACCCACCCTGTCCGATATGACCATGTATGAGATGAACTTCTCGCTGCTGGTGGAAGACACGCTGCAGAAAATCGTTCTGCCAGAGTACAGACAGATCATAGTGGAGGTAGGAACATGTCATCCTCATTTTTGTATCCATCCTGTACAGTTGCTGTCACACTTTGTGTCTTAGTTTTACATTTCCTCTTACTTTATTCTGGTTCTGATGTTGTATTTGATTGTATTACGATGTAATGTGTTGTAATAATGTTTGAACATGGCTTCATACTCACCAGTGAAGCAATAGGGCTGGTACATTGGGACGGGTATATGTGTACATATATATACACATATACACATATATATGTTTATACATATATATACATATATATTTGTATATGTGTATTTTGTGTATATATACACAAGTACAAGACAACGTTGACCTCGACATGACATGCAGAGGGGTTTTGTAGGACTCTGGCTGACTCTTGATTGGTCAGAACAGCACAAATGGATCCTGCGTTCCTGCTCATTCAAAGCTTTGGAAACCAACAGTAACATTGAAGATAGTC
Source organism: Brosme brosme (assembly GCA_900302425.1). Taxonomy (NCBI): domain Eukaryota; kingdom Metazoa; phylum Chordata; class Actinopteri; order Gadiformes; family Lotidae; genus Brosme; species Brosme brosme. The sequence goes on from OMKX01091071.1 coordinate 1,823, forward strand.
CAGTTGTAGTTGTGGTTGTCCAGATTCTCATAGCTCCTAGCTGATGGTCATCTCCTGTCATCGGTAGCTGCTGATGGTGGTGTCCATCGTGCTGGAGAGAAACCCGGAGCTGGAGTTTGCTGAGAAAGTGGACTTGGACGGTCTGGTGAAGGAGGCCTTCACGGACTTCCAGCGGGATCGCAGTCGCCTGCAAGACAAAGTAAAACAGGTGGGAGGCGTCCATCTTGGTGACTTATCTGTAAAACCAGGTGGGAGGAGTCTATCTTGTTGACTTATCTGTAAAAACAGGTGGGAGGCGTCCATCTTGTTGACTTATCTGTAAAAACAGATGGGTGGCGTCCATCTTGTTGACTTATCAGGCCAGTTTCATAGCTTCCAGGTCTAGTTCTATTTACTCCATTGTGATGCCTATCTAAACAGTCCCTCGTTCTGTCACAGTTTGTCTCCGGTCCTTTTGTTATCCACTTCATTTTCAGTTTGTATGTTATAGACAGAAGTAATCACAGGTTGGTTTCAATGGCATATTTTCATTTGGACACATGATCACCCATCACGACCCAGTGTGCCTGAATAGACACAGCACAGTGAATGTGCGTTAATGTGTACACAGTAATATGCCATCCCATCCTCCATAGTTGATTGATTCCCCATATATCCAACAGAATGGATCATTCCCGTTGTCCTTTTATGTCATTATGAGAGTGTGCAGTGTTATGCACAAGTCTATTTCATTCAGTTCATGGAATGTAAGGGTTATGGGTTCGAACACTTTATACAGCAATAACAGGTCATAGCTTACAAGTTAGATAGAAAAAATCACAGGCATCGTCCCTGGAGACATTTGTCCGCTCTGGGCTACAGTAGAAACATGCCGGTGCAAAATGGCGTGCTCCGTGGTAGAGGACCCGCTCCCTTTGTAGATATAAAGTGCTCATTCTAAGGTTACGGCAACGCAACAATTCTTATTTTCATGGTTTTATACACCGATTAAAACATACTTCTTAATATTTTAGTTCCATTTCTGCCAAGTCTGTTCCGCTAAGATGTGGCTATATTTATGACAGGTTTTAAGATTCGATTTTGATTCAATAACCCTAAATTAGGTACATTTGTAGCCAACTATTTAATGTTACTACTCCACTATATTTTACGATTTCCAATTACTCCTCTCTCTACCTCTGGCACCATGAACATGAGGTAATTTATTAGGGCACTGGAAAGGGGTAATGTTCCTTCTGTAATATCTTCACAGGGTGACACGGAAATTGGGGTTGTACTATTGAACCATAACTGCATTTTATCATTTTATTTCAGCTATTTACCTTCACCTTAGCCCTCAAAAATATGCTTGAATAGCATTAAGTATTCACTAATGCAATAAAATAAGTTCATTCAAAAGTTTGTATGAGAATGAATGCTTTTTACGACATCGGTTTGACTCAGCAGGGTTACAAAGTACTTGGGGAGGGAGGGAACACCCTAACTTTACTAAAAACATTCTCAGTCTGAACCCAATGGCAGTGTATGTTGAGATTTCATGAGTTGTAAAGCATATCTGGTCCACCACAACGCAATTTCCATTCTCTAACTTTCTATGAGCTGTGTACATTGTTCACATTCCCCTGAGTGAGAAGTTTACGAACATGGCAACAACAATGACCTAGCCACAGTGAAAAAATATGTTTTTAGGACAAATAATTGGACAAAGCAATATCTGAAGCGACCGAGACGGATATCCCTCAAGCAGAAGTCCCGCCCTCTCTCTACGGTCGCCACAAAGGCCATGTAACTGAAACGGATATCGCTAGCTCCGCAACATGCTGTAAAGTCCCGCCCTCTCTCCGCTAGACCCATGTAACTGAAACGGATATCACTAGCTTCGCAACATGCTGTAAAGTCCCGCCCTCTCTCTCCAATAAACCAATGTAACTGCGGCTCCATTTGCAGCAGCACGTTCCCGGGCGTCCTGCCGTGAGATTCGGACGCGTGGGAGCCAGGACGAGATGGGAACTGAATGCTAATGTGAGATAGTGCTGTCTATGTTTGCATCTTAGGACAGCATGGAGGCGTTCTACAACAGCCAGCCCATGGGGCAGAGGGGCACCTCCAGCTACCTGAGCAAGGCGGTCATCGTCCAGCTGCTGCAGGGAGACCTCAAGCCCTGCAGGGAAGACCCCTGCTCCGTCAGCTAGACACCACCAGCATCCACCCTGACGACTCCTCTGGGTGGGGACCCCTGCTCCGTCAGCTAGACACCACCAGCATCCACCCTGAGGACTCCTCTGTTAGCTCGACACCACCAGCATCCACCCTGAGGACTCCTCTGGGTGGACCTGGTACTGGTGGAGCATGACCTGTGTGTGAATAAAATAGCGTGGGACAAATAAAATAATAATAATAATAATAAATAATTTAGTTTCTACAAGAAGAGGCTCTAGGTCTAGCTCGTCTCCCTGGTGGGCCTCAAGAAAACGTCTGTGGGACACCATCCCCTCACCATGTGGACCTCTGAACGCTGGTCTCCTGCCAACATGGAATACCTCCACACTAGTCTGCTTTTATCACAATGGCAACCCTTGACAGAGCAAATATATATAATATATACATTCTAGAGTTTAAATGATCCAGTACAGTGCCATGTGATGAAAGTAGTATCATGTGATATTTTTCATAACATTTTTAACCAACCCTAGGCTCAAATTCCTTTCAAAGCGATAATTTGCTAACTCACCGTTAAACCACTGTTTTGAATGACCATGCATGTGCAGATGCTTTAGACTAGGGTGTGCAGCTGCCCCCCTTGCAAAGGATCATTCTTTGGGTGCAAGGCCTTTCTGTGCATGTGGGGCAGCCAAACATGTAGTTGTTGTCTTCAGGGGGGAAAGGTCCTTTGAAGGGACTGTTGGTTGTGAAGCATGCCTATCTGAGAAATGTCCACTCTGATGCATTTGCTCTCCCTTGTTATATTGTGGGTTTGTTTGTTGTGTTGTGCACCGATTTTATCCACATAAAGCCCCGATGATATAATAACTGTTTGACTCAGGAGTTCTTCATTTATTCCAAAGTACTATTGTTAATTGATTCAAGAGTACCATTATGATCAACACATGAAAGTGAAACTCCGTGAACTCCGTTTTCTGCAGAGTTGCTGGGGTTTGCTAACTTAACCTCAAGTGGATTCTTGAGTAGGCAAGCTGGGGGGGGTAAGGGGGGAGTCCAGACCCTGCATCAATCTGCAACTCACCCCCGGTGCTCTTACCATCTTCAGGATAACTCACCCCCGGCGCTATTACCGTCTGCAACACAACTCACCCCCGGCGCTGTTACCGTCTGCAGCACAACTCACCCCTGGCGCTGTTACCGTCTGCAACACAACTCACCCCCGGCGCTGTTACCGTCTGCAACACAACTCACCCCCGGCGCTGTTACCGTCTGCAACACAACTCACCCCTGGCGCTGTTACCGTCTGCAACACAACTCACCCCCGGAGCTTTTACCGTCTGCAACACTTAATAAGTGATGTCAAATACAATGAGAGAGACAGAGTGAAAGAGAAAGAAAGTCAGAGAGAGTTATAGAGAGAGTGGAAGAGAGTGATAGGGAGAGAGTGAAAGAGTGATTGAGAGAGTGAAAGGGAAAGAGTAAAGGAGAGAATGAAAGGGAGAGAGAGAAAGCATAGGGTGGAAGATAAATGAGCTCTGCCACTGACTCAATATATTCAAATGGTTTCACAAAGCCTCCAGAGCTGCAGTCTGTTCTGCGGAGACCTGACCTGTCTGAATAAATCCCCCCCCATGTATTCTCAGAGGTTTCATTCACCTCTGCTGTGATTAGCGGCTGTGTGTGTGCGTGCGTGCTTGTGTGTGTGTGTGCTTGTGTGTGTTTGCGTGTAGGGGTGGTTTTTTTTGTGCTGTTTGCGTGCTTTCTTATGTGTGTGTGTTTGCCTCTGTCCTTGTGTGTGTGTGAGGATGGGTGGGGTGTGTGATGGGGGGCCTGTGTTCATGAGAATGTATAGATGTGTTTTACCTTGATATAGGACAAATAACATCAAAAATAGACATTGCTGAATATTGTATACAGTGCATAACACCTAACCACGCTGTATGTACAGTACACACACTGGCCACTGGGAGCCAGCAGAGCTCTATATCCATATCTATATGTAGCCTTGCTTAATATCTATTCATGGAGGTTTTGACTTCCTCTAACCTGAACAGAATGGTCTTGTGAAACTGGTCGATGGTTGGATCGTAGGGCGTCGTAGTGGAGGTATAAGGGGGACTGGGTACCCAGGGCCCCAATAGGGGGAGGGCCCACGAAAGCCTGGGATGAGATTAAAACAAATATTTACATCATGAACAGGGAGAAAAAATGTCCATTGTGCAAATTGAACAAGTGGGTTAAGTTTCAGAAGGACTGAGGCAGGTGGTGGTCGTCTGGAGGTCCTTTCGGAGGTGGTCGTCTGGAGGTCCTAGCGGTGGTCAGCTGGAGGTCCTAGCGGTGGAGGACCTTGCGAGGGTGGCCTTTGTTAAGCCCAACCAGCTTCATCCAGGAAGGGTAACCTCTTCTGACCAATTAATAGTCAATGTGATAATCCCAGTAGATAATGGTTAACCTAAGAAATTGGGTTGTTATCACTTAGAACTTACTAGTGAGTATACTAGATTAGCTGGGTTAATCAGCTAATGTGTGTTGGGTCTACCAGAATTGAAGGAGTTACTGGTGCTTGGTACTGGTACTTTAAACAGATCAGCTGTTAAATTGTTACCAATGGGATGACGTAGTTGCTAGTTTGGTCCGCTCCCAGCAGAGATGCAGTATCACCAGCGTCATAATGGTGCAGATTGGCAAACCTCCACCGGCTTCTGTAAGCCGCTTGGGGATTTTTAAATCATGTCTTTATGACCAAATGGTTCTTTAAACTCAGGTTTGTGGCCCGGAGCAGAGGATGGACCAAAGGCCTGCAGTACAGCAGCCTAAAGACCCCATGTGGACCAGGTAAGATAATGGATTTATAATCTTTATGCCATTTGAGTTGTGTTTATTCAACAGGCTTAGTTTTGGTTGGCGGGCATGCTATTTTGAAACTAGGGACTCAATCCTATGCTATTGCTATTCTACTGGTCTAACTGCTTGTCAAAATCACCCCTTTGAGGCAACCGATTGCCAGATGTAATGCTGAATTTTAATAATTCCTTTTGGCTTATATGCCTACCATCACAAAGTTTTATAAATAGCAAGCTTATGAAGTTCAGAAATCAACGCCAATCTATTACATAAATATTCCTAATAGGCTTATACTTTATTGGTTTATGTATGAAACAACAATGGGGGAAATGGGATTTGGAGTCGAGTGCTTCTACCCTGTGGCAGATGAGGCCATAGCCGCTCATGGCACATTGGAAACGTTATAAGATTCGCCTTGTTTTTGACGGTTGAATCGTAAACCTCAATGTTTTGTATTGGTTTTAAAAGGAGTATCGCCCAACCCTCTGTACGACAATGCTTTCCCTCTTCCTTTTTTATCATTTCTATATTTACCCTTGATTTATTTCATACCCTTCCTGTGACCCCTTCGCCTCGGGATCAATAAAGTTTCTATATTTTCATTCAGGCATCAATGAAAGAACAGATGGGTGGTCAAGGTGCAGAGACCCAGGTGAGCGCTGATAAATATTTACTTGAATAGACCAAACGGCAATTATATAATCCCTCCTGTTAAAAGGGGTCTGAAGACCAGTCTCTTCTGGGAACATCTCAACTGACTTGTGTGCTCCTAAAGAAAGTGTTTATTTAGATGCAGTTACTCAAATGAAACTAAAACATAATAATGATTGAAATTTTAGAAACCTGGTTATCTAGCACTTGGACTTTTTTCTTGTTGCTGTAATGATTTAATGCTTTGCTTGTTCTGTCTGACCTGTAAGTCTATATACAATCAAATTGCTAAGTGTAATGACTTGTCTTTGACCCCAGATGTTGCTGCATTTATACCTTTCAACATTTGGTTATCAAAATGTCTTCCAAATGTGAAACTGACTTTACTTTTCGCCTCGCTTCACAGTATAAGGAGTGAACAGTTGAGCCACACCAGTATTCCCCGTCGAACCTGAGGATCCTTGGCTACACCTGCACACCAATCTACACCCAACATAACCACTCTGAGCTAAAAAAAAAAAAAACTCTGCATACCACACACCATACATCACTTTTCTGTTAACTTTTAAAACAAACTACATTATGTCACACCACATTTTGGGGAAGAATGTTTAGATCAATCTTTTGCTTTGTCCATTATATTTCTGTACACCATATCTGTGATCCCAGCTATTGTGTTTCTAACACCGGTAGCTGGGAACCCTCTTTTTAAGGGAATGACTAAAGGGACAAGGCTGGAAGCAAACCTGAGCCCTGAACTTAACCTTCTTTCTAACCCTAATGCCTAAATTTAACCACAAATCAAATGATGCCTAAAGTAACTTGACTCGCTAACCTAATACCTAAACTTGACAATCTAACCTTAACATCTCAATTAACTAAAATCGTTTACCTAAACTTAACCGAATGCCTTAAATCGCTAACCTAAACTTCTCTCAAATGCATAAACTCGCTTACCTAAACTTCTCTCAAATGCATAAACTCGCTTACCTAAACTTCTCTCAAATGCCTAAACTCGCCTATCGAAACTTCTCTCAAATGCCTAAACTCGCTTACCTAAAATGCCTAAACTCGCTTGCCTAATACCTAAACCGAATGCCTTAAATCGCTTACCTAAAATTAACCATATAACTTAAGGAACCCCTAAATGTCGTATTTCAAATTTTACATCAAGTTAACATCCTTAATCTTAAACCCAAACTAGACTTTATAAACTCTGACAAAACCAGCCTTGTCCCTTGTTTGCGCCACTTTATTTTTTGAAGGTTTATTTTTTTTCCCCACCGGGCTTGAAGTGCTTTTGGCTGATATTTGTTGACTTGTTGCTTCATAAATAAACATGCTTTATATTTCCCCACGTTTGTTTGCTTTTGTAATGTGGAATTGGGACACCGGTGCCGTTTCAGCATCCTGACATGTGATGGCTATGATCTGACGATAACTATCGTAGGACTTTGTAGCCGATAACCATAGAGCTGAATGGTGGGAGAATGCTTGCCCATGACCCTCAGGTTCTCTGTGCGTGCCTCAACGTCGGTTAAAAAGAGACTATGATGAAGCGACAATTCAGCACGGACTGGACTGTGAAACTAGTTTAGTGATGTTGGACCAAAGACCATATGTTGATCTGCAACGCGGCTATCGCGGTTACAGAAGAATACGATCGGCGTAGGCAGTTTATGACCAAATCCAGTTGGTTCAGATGTCAGTACAGAGGATGAATTACCATGAGGGTAGCTGTAATGGTCCTGTTGGGAATACCATAGTGTTGCATGGATTCGTGGTAAAAATATAGTAAACCCTTCAGACTTGGAAACCCTAAACCCTCTGAATACTAAAAGACATCACGTTACAAAGTTTGTAAACGTTACTGATTTTAATTGAAGACCATCTATGTGTGTCCCCCTTTCTGAATACCTGCCTGTAAAGGGTGTAAGAAGGAAGAAACAAGAATCCAAACAAGATGAATCATTGAAGAAAATAACCCTATTTTAGTTCAAATAGTTTCCCGTCAGTACAGGAAACAATTTTTAACAACAAATTGACTCGGAGTGAGGGGCTGTTCTTTGTGATGGACGTGGAGGCTCAGTCTTCCCTCTCAAATCACCTTTCTCCCCAGATAACCTGGTAATTCCACTTTCTTTTTGCTTACCATCTCTCTTGACATGGGCCTACATCGAGTAAATGTGTCATCGCAAGCGATTTGCAATCAACGGCTTCCTCTGGCAGCAGGTTGTCTAGTGGAGATAACCACTCGGAAACAGAACCGTTGCAGGGGTGATTAGGTGTGTTCTGATTGACTGCCGCTCCCCAGAGATGCCTCCCATACGGAACAAGCGCAGCTTCCCAACGTCATCTCCATCACATCAACTTCAGCCTGTGTCGCGAATGACTTTAGGCTGCGGTCGAATAGTATTACACTTTTTTTGCTTATCTTATCAGGTCTACAACATAGTATCGCTACGTCACACCTATTCATAACATTTTAGCCAATGGCAGATGAGCGCCATTTCGTTGGTTGAATTGATGTTATGATCGAGTGATTAAGGAAAATGGAGGTGGAAAGTTGCTTTAATTACACAAGTTTGTTTGATAACTGCTTTATAATACGAACAGCACGGATTCGGTCTAGCCAGGGTTACCTTTAATCTAGCACCTTTGCAGCTTGGCTGCTTCCCATAGAGCTCTCCTCCCTGGGGGGGCGCAGGGGGAGGGAGGTGGAAGGAACTCAATCTTCTCTCCAGCATGCAGGGGAAACTGGACAGGATAATGCTTTATGCACACAGCCGGTGGAAGACTGCCCGTTTGGAGTGGAGGTGGATGACGATTTACTAAT
>OMKX01091127.1:0-11383 GCA_900302425.1 Brosme brosme
ACGTTGCTCATGTTGGGGTGAGGAACATTTTAATAAATTGCCCATCTCAAACCGCTCAATTGGCATAGGCCTACTGTAATATTCTGCATTGCAGTATAAAAGTCTACAGCGTAAACAGTATACTGTAACAAACTACACACACACATGCCATCGTTTGTTTGCATTATCATCAACTCTGGCATATATACTGACTGGTAGAAATCCTGTTTGGTAACAACGTCATTCTGTTGAGCGGTGTGAGAGAGCTGTGTGGACGGTGAGTTGAGCACGGCCGTCCAGCAATGCATACTAGGAGGAAGAAGGGCCAATGTTACCGCCACGGTCACTAAAGACGCTGTGGCTACATTGGCATAGCGTGCTGCTCCGCCGGCTCCGCCGTTCCTTGCGCATGGCTCTGGTTCCCACCACTAGAGGGCAGCAGTCTGTGGTAGAGCCGGCGGACCGTGCACAAGGTCTCGGACATGTCTTCCGGGTAGCGCGTCTCTAGCTCCTCGTTGGCAACGTAGTGGGTGTTGGAGAACTCCGAGAAGTAGCGGCCCACCTCGGGGTGCCCGATCTCTAGAGGGTCCTCGTGCGGCTCCAGGTTCTCTGAGGTGGAAAGAAAACAATATCAACCTCAGATTTTGCCCAAAAGAGCATTCACAATCACAAGGCAAATTAATGCAGCTTTAATAATATCAAACTTCACTAATCGGACTATTATTGATTTGTTTACTAAACATAAATTGTACAATGTTTACATGTGGACCTGTCCATAGAAGCGCAAGTAAAACATTACATTTATTATGACTCAAATAAATGGCCGTAAATACCCGACGACTTGTACGTTTACATAGAAGACTGACTGACTGACTGTGTGTGTGTGTCTGTCTGTCTGTCTGTCTCCTACCCTGTGCAGCGTAGCGGCACGTCCCGTCCTGCACCAGGACGTTGTAGAACGGCTGGTCGGCTCCGCTGCTCAGCTGGTTGACCCTCATGGTGCTGATCCACTCCTGGCTCATGGTGCACTTTGGGTCCCAGCCGTAGATGACACAGTTATAACCCGACCTGAGGGGATGGAGGAGGAGGCGATTGAGAGGGGCGGTACCAGACCTGTACGCATCTCGGTAAGGCTGCTGTGAATGTAGGTTTTCTTCCGCCAGCGTTTGAATTCTCTTAACAAGGGAGGCAGCTTGGGAGTATTGACTCGACTTTCATCAGTACATCAGAGGCTCTCAAACAAAGGCCAATAAAAGAGCTCTAATCTCCCTTTATTGGCCTCATTGAACCAGCCAGTAAAATAAGAAGATAGTAACAAACACATTGTGTGTGTGCTTTGGACTTTTCATGTAGAGAGCTTGTAATATCTCAAAAAGGTGCATTTAGTCTAACTTGATAAATTAACTTGTGTGTTCATGTAAACAGACTAGTAATCAATGATTACTAGTCTGTTTACATGAACACACAAGTTAGCTTGTAATATCTGCATGTAAAAAGAAGCAGCGTTGTTGATGGAAGCCCACTTGGGTTCACGACCCAAACGCAGCAGCGATGACTCGCCCCCCACCTCTTGTGTTTCATGACCAGGCCGGCGGCGTAGCGGACCTCTCCGTGCTCCGCGGCGCTGCGGCGCTTCACCTCGGGCTGCACCGGCTGCTTCTTGTGCTGGATGTGCTCCAGCGTGTGCTGCACCAGGTAGCCCACCGCACCGTGCTGCGACGGGTCCAGAGCCTGGATGTGCTGCAGGATGTCCAGCACCTGCAGCGGGAGGAGGCCACCGTTCAGATCAATACTTCAGCTCCTTCAAGGGTAATGCTAACTGCTTTTTAACTATCGCCTCGTAGTTTGAAGCAAATGGGATCTGAGAAGTGGTGACAGTCAAAGTTTTGGGAAAAACTGATAGGCCAAAATAGCTGATCGTGACAGGAAATAAAGCGTGCAAATGTCAATATTTCTTGTTTCTTTGGCTGTTAATTATTGATGAATTCTTAGATTTATTATTGATGTGTGCTGCTACTGATCTGATCTGACCTTCTCTGGCCAGATGCCCAGGTGGAAGTAGAGGCGAGCCTGCAGCAGTAAGTACTGGACGTTGTCTGGGTTGATTGTGAGGTAAAGGTCCAGAGAGTCCCTCAAGAGCTGGTAGGATTTCTCGTTGCCCTCCCTGTTGAAAAGGAGCCGACAGGTACATGATTAGGCAGAACAGACGCCGTCGGCGGCCATGGCCCTTAGAGTCGTGTTTGGCCGTAGCTTGGTGTTGACAGGGTCTGCCGCATGCTGCAAATCGCCACATGAACCGCGAGCAAGGCCTGTGATGATGTCATTGTTTGTTCGTGCTGGCTCAGAAGTTCACGCACGGTGATTATCAATAAGGTTTAACATCCATTTAAAGGGGTATCGTCACTATTACAAGATAACAGAGTGTGATGGTTCTCCTTTAAACCAAGAGCCCATCAAGTGTCTTATTATCTGTTCCATTTCTCTTTTCACGTAAACAAGAAAAAGCATTTGTCCCTTAAAGTCATTATTTCCTTAACACTGATGCGACACTGAAGCACGACAGTAACAAAAATAATCATCACTCAGTAAATCAAGCATCCTGTTCGCATCATTGAATCATTCTCATCCGAACATGCTTTTCACAAGGTACATCGACGTCTCTAGTACCACATCAACAGAGCAGAGGGCTTACCCTCTCTTCCCAATGTTGAGCAGGTTTCCCACCATCCTGAGCAGAACCTCGGTGGTGCTGATAGCGCTGTAGTAGTCTGCCGTCACCTGGTGGCCAATCAGATACTCGCACTCCTTAGCCGTCAGCTGCTTGCCTTTGCCGAAGGCATCGATGTAGACGAAGTCATAGATGTCTTCACTCCTGTGGGGGGTCAAAAGTACAACCATCTTATGAGCAGGCATCTAAGGTCAGAGACAACCTGCTAACTCAGAGAAACCCTGCTGAGTAAGAAACACCCTGCTAGGTCAGGAACACTGCTTGAGTTCACATTTGTTGACGTTGAGATTTTCATTAATTATTAATCACATTTTCATTCGTTTCTCAACACACCCTTTGCTGTACAACATTATGTCCAAGTTGCCCTCCAGGACACATGTGATCTGCCAGGTGCAAGGAGAACCTACCCATTTGGTTTCTGGCACCATCGAAGTAGGAAGTGATTTGGGAAGTTGACCGGCTCCAGCTGAACCCCTAGCCTCCTGGCCAGCATCATGTAAAGGACAGAGAGGCTAATGGGTATTCCTGTATGGCGTTGGATCACCTGCACGGTACAAGTGATGGAAATGAAAACATCCCAAATCAAAAGAATGGTTTCCTATGGTGTATGAAGGCCGTGTGTGAGGAGCGTACCTGGTGGATGTAAGAGTTCAGGGGGTTGTAGTAATCCAACTCGTTGCCCTTGTACTGAAGCTGCTCGTACAACACGCAGTTCAGCGCACACACCGCCTGTCTCTGGAGCTCCAGATCCTCCACGTGAAAGCAGCCGCCTGCATCGGTGATAGTTTAGAAAAATCCATAAAGTGATCAGAAGCAGCAAACTAATTCGTCATAATGAAAGCTAACAGGCTCCAACCACCCATTAGCTCAACCATCCCGTTGTTGTTTTGACGTGTTTCAAAGTGGTGCCCAGTGCAAGTGTAAGACCAGTAAACACCGGCTCTGATGCATGCTGGGAGAAAAGAAGAAACATACCTGGAGCCCCCCTGAGGCTAGGGTGAGATGGGTTCTTGATTCTCAACATCTTCTTAACCTTGTCTGTGATCTCCTCCAGTTGGTCCGATATGCTGGCTACGGTGACGTCCGCCAAGGGGTTACAGTACTGGTCCACCAGCACAGCACCTCATGGAGGATAAGAGATACAAAGCAAAGTAAGGTTCCAGCAACCTCACGTCGTTATTGAAAATGGGATCGATGCTTATGTGTACAGAAGCAAAAAGCTTGGGTCACTGTGGTGAAAAAGATGCTGGTAAAGTCAGATAAAAAATCAGCGCGTGACATTGACTACACCCCCTCATCCATCCAGCGTTAGAACCACAACCATCCCACGTACGAAGTACAACCACGCAAAATGGAAAAGGGAAAACAAAACCCAGCGTAGTATACACTGGTAACAGTTGATAACAGTACCTTCTAGAGCAGATTGCTGCAGTGGCGACTGCTCCAGAAAAGTCTTCAAACTCCTCAGGATGTTCTGCTGACGCAGGAAGTAGAGGATTTTCTTTGCATAGTACTTCAACGTCAAGCTTTTCCTGAGAAAGAGGAGTAGAACGTCATCGTTTCGTGTAGGAGGGGGTGCACACAGCATATGCTTTAACAGTCTCATGCTGAGATATTGCAGTAGTGTAGAGACAGGCCCCCACCATTTGTCTGAATTGAGGATGAAGAGCAGCTCGTCTTCACAGAAGTGTTCTGGTGCTCCAAGTGACTGGATCTCTGCGAAGCTGTCCCCCAGGACCTGGCCCACGCACGGCTGGGTCACAGAACGTGGAGTTAGGTCAACGAGCATCGTTACGTACATTAGTGTGTACATTAGTGTGTACATTAGAGGGGAGAATGTCTGAGTGTTATGCCTAGGAGTAAGCTTGTACAGGAATGGTGGTTGTGTTATCCTTGGTTGTAGATAAGGCTACTTACAACCTCAGTGAAGAATCTCTTGGAGATAGATTCCACCGTCCTTCGGATTTGTAAACCAACAGTATGTCTTGTTCTGTATTCCCTCAGCCAATCACAGCACTCATTGTGACGGTAATATTTCTGCAATCTTGGCCATCTGTTGAAAGATTCAGTGGATTAAATCTTGTAACAATGGCTATACCTTTGTTTAGTCAAATGACATAATGACAGTGATATATTATTGAGAGTATGCAATACAAAATCTCAATGCAGTTGAGTGTAGTCATTTGGATACTGTTTTCAACATTCAAGGTCACACAGCTAAATATAGGATAATAATTTGATCGTATCATGCAATTAAAACTTTGATTTATATTGGGTTGAAGTTTTTGGAAGACAGTGATTTGCAATCTCCTTATAGCCTCTGCATCCTTGGCCTGACGTAATGAATTTGGTGCATCAGCAGCACCGATTTCTGACAGCTCTTCTGGATATCCCATAGCCCCCTTCAGTTGGTTTCAACGGATTAAGAACCGCCATGTACATAACACCCCCCAAATACATCCCCGAATTGTAAGGGCAATCATATAAAAATAAGCGAGAGATGCACAACACTGCACCGGGCATCATTACCTGAGTCTGTACTGGTGTCCCCAGACCTTGCCCCTTCCATGACAGACGTCGCGGAGCCGCTTGCAGGTGCATGACGCGTTGCAGATGTCGTCATGGCTGAGCAGAGGAAAACACAGGATGTGTTCGAGCAACTCGGCCGGTAGATCCGTCAGTTTTTTGGTTTGAGGCTCCGAAATAGCTCCGTTTAGACATAAATACCCATCTACAGCTACAGACGTCGCCATCTTTACTGTTTACCCCGATTACCTAATTTCATAGGCCCCACCCCTTTATGGCGCAGGGGGCTGGGTTGTGGGAGGGGCTTGTGGCGCATAGTACAAAGTGATTGGTTGGTGATCAAGGGGAAGGTAGTGGCTAGATGGAAGGGTCTGAACGTGCAGTGGGCGGGACTTCCTCCCCTTAACAACAACGTGTGAAGGGAGCGAGAGGTTCCGCCCATCGTACGTCCGGTTACTTGGATACAAGAACTCACCACCGAAGGGGAGCTGGGTGGCGTTAGCTTGTAGCTCTTCTCCTCTCTTGTTGTGTAGTTGTTTTGTTTTTATGGCACCTTTGGATAAGATACTTAACACTTAACACCAGACACATAGCGGTCCGTGCATTGTAATGGTTTATTAATATATTGTTTTAATCTGATGTAATGATAAGGTTAATACTGGATGGTCACTGACTTCTTTGTAGCTAACGGAAGCTAAGTTAGTGTTTAAGTTTATGTGGACTTTTAACCTCTTAAGTTTGGTAGGTAATTAACCTAATGGCAATGGAAATACGCATACTTAAGTGACATGTTAATGGTGTTTTTGTAGAAATGTGTTTTAGATGAGTTAATAGTAAATAGTGCATGTGTTGCAAACAGGATTCATGTCCCAGTGTGGGAGCCTGAAGATAACCTAGATCTCCTAAAGTGCTCCTCAAACCCATAAGGACTGCCAGACCTCGGTGTGACTCGGGTTATGACCCCCAGTGGAAGGTAGACCACCGGTCACTCAGCTCCAGGCCCCGCGCCATGGCGAGCGCCATAGCGGCCAGACTGATGGCCCTCAGCACGCTGAGGAGGAAACAAGCCAAGAGCTTCACCGTGAGGATCTGCACCATGGAGTCAGACCTGGAGTTCAGCTGTGAGGTAGCTTCATCTATCATCACTCCTTTTCTTTACCATTAAGTTACCTTCCCTCCCCTTTTATGACATGTTGTTATTCTGTTGTTCATGTACTGTCCTTTTTAAATCAACTTTAATGTGTGTATATACTGTAGGTATATAAAGGTGTCTGTGTTCTTTTATATGCCTTTTTTGCACCATGTACGGTACTTTGGCCAGTGAAAACTGTATTTAAATGTGCCTTATAAATACATTTTACTTACTTACTTACAATGGGGCCAATACTGCAAACAAAAACGGTGTGTCCCTCACTTCCCATGAGAAGGATGACATCGGTGCATTCAGCTCATCTGTGTTTCATCTTTATTTGAAGGATTTAAAATACTATTATTATTGTTGGATTGGATTCAGCTGGAACTATTTTAGATTTGTCCACATGTGTGCGTTCTCATCCAACAGAAGGTGGCAGCAGGTATCCAAGATTCTAGTTTCGGCCTGGACTGTAATAAGAACAGCTCTATAGACAGCAGTGGACCACTGTCTATAACACTGGTGCAAACGGCATCCTAGGCCTTTTGCCAATCCATGTAATTGCTGATACTATTCTATATTGAACGTGGCCTATCTTTCAACTGAAATGTGATGCTGTTACAGAGCAAAAAGGGAATTGAAAGACTTCAGAAGGCCGTCTATAGTTAAAGGGGTGGGAGATCCACTGTGCACAGTTGGTAATTATGGTATGTCAATTGCAAGTTTGCGATTTCTATTTTCTGAGCTGTGGAGACACTTGTATCAATTATGGCTTTTGTAAATAGCAATTATTGGGGCTGGGCAGGCATACGGATGATTTTAATTTATCTTTGAATATCATGTTGAATTAGACTTGTCATCTTGTAGTTCTTGTATTCATTGTAACGTCGCCCAATACCCCGCTTACATTTCAACTTTATAATAGAAAGAGGATTAGGATAAATGTGTTCCAAAACAACAGGATTAACTCTGACCTATATGCTCTCTGCTATCACTGAGACTGTGTTTGCTCCCAGCCTCCATCTCTACAGTGCTGCAGTACATCTGTGTGTGTGTGAGCCATCCCATTTACAACAGAGGAACCAGCTCTAAAGGGGATGCTGGTGCAACATGTGTTGCCATCGCATCAATGCAGGAGACACCATTGGATCAAATGTGTTACAAGTGGATAACCTTTCCAATTCAGTTATAATCGCACCTTGAATCGGTGGCGTTTCTCTTAGGGATTGTGTAACGGTGTGTGTGGTCGTGCGTTGCAGGTGAAGTGGAAAGGAAAGGACCTGTTCGACCTGGTCTGCCGCACGCTGGGGTTGAGGGAGACCTGGTTCTTCGGGCTGCAGTATGAAATCAAGGAGACCGCAGCCTGGCTGAAGATGGACAAGAAGGTATCGACGTGATGATCTCATTGGTTTGAAACTGTTTCAACTGCAACCAATCATAATATTCATTGTGGATTGAATCACTTGATTATTTTTCAGATCGGTTAATTCATTCTGTTTATAAAATGGTATAAATCAAATCAAGTTCCACTCAGAGGGATTTCTTGTTAGCTTGCTTCGTCTGACAGTCGAGAACATCAGAGTATTCATAAAGTATAATATGTTGGTATTCAAGTACTCCTAAAGTACGATAGATTGAAACAGAAAGAAAACCAGAGCATTCATTAAGATAATAGATTGAAACAGTGAAAAGCACCAGAATAATCACAAAGTATAATAGACTAAAACAGAACAGCACAAGAGTATTCATAAGGTGTAATAGTTTGAACGAGAGAAAAGCTTCACAAAAAAGCATTTCTACATTTATATGCAACACATGCTTGGTGTTTCATTTAATACATATTGTCTGTATAGAAAATGTATAATGGATACATTTTCTGTCGATTTGACTGAATGATTAATTGGTGAATCCTTTCAGCACTAAGTATGTCCTTCAGCCAAGTAAACAAAGCCAATACCGTAGCTCTAGCAGAGGAAATCATTCACACCGGTTTACTTGAATGTAGGTTTTGGATCAGGAGGTCCCTAAGGAGGAACCAATTATCCTGCACTTCCTGGCTAAGTTCTACCCTGAAGACGCAGAGGAGGAGCTGGTGCAGGATGCTACACAGCACCTCTTCTTCTTGCAGGTAAGCATCAAAGACATATACATCTTTATTTCATTGTCTACTTCAGTTATACTTTAAGTATTATATATATATATTATATATATAGTTTTAACTTGACAAGGACTTCAAAATGATTCCATGGAGACCCCTCAAGTTCTTCACCCATAACACTACAAAGGATTTTACGGTTCACTTCTGTGACTTTTTTCTGTGGAGCTTTAAATCTCTGGAGATATTTCGGTTATTTTGGGTAAAATAAATAATGACAATACATTCATACTGTCGAAGGCAGTCTCTTTAAGCGAATATCATGTATGTTCTTGCTACTCGCAGCTGGATCTATTGGGACCACTTCTGGCCGTATCTTTGACCTTTTTATAATGAATTATAATTTAGTGTACGGATAAAATCATGCCCTCCTTATTGAATGTTACCACCGGTTGTTCAGATGAAAACAGTTTGCTGCACCACAGCTGCAGTCTCTCGCTGCCCTCCTCCCCCGCAGCCAGCAGGGGGCAGTCAGGAACAGTGTTGCCTGAGCACTTGTTGCTAGCGAAATCTATCGTACACATTCCCTATTTTCCTGCTTCTGATTGGGCCCAGCAATGTGAAATCAATGCACGACATATGATCAATGCCCTTTCTAACTGCATCAAACTCTCCAGGGAGTTTCTTGGAACCCTGGCAAACTATTCCGCTTGCAGCAGATGAGATTTGTAGCCGTGCTCCTGCCACCAATTTCGACCGGCTACATTTAGTAATTACCAATTAGGCTTTAAGGGCTCGGTTATTGGCCCAGTTTAGGGCGTATTCCCCATGGGCTGGCCGCCCCCCACGGCGTTATTGTCGTTTCCAGTCCACTGTGCTGGTTTACTTGCCTTGTGTTCACTCGGGTCTGGGAGTGGACGCATTCATCTTCTTCCAGACGTATAACAAAGTCACTCTGTGTCCTTAATCCGTTTAGAGCAGGTCTGAGTGGTTTATTTATTACCATGTATTTTTGACGGAGGGAGAGAGAGAAAGCGCTCCGCATGAGATTGACTCGGCGGGCGCGGTGGCTCGCTGAGCTGCTTAACAATGGACGTGGTCGGCGGCGACGCGTGGCGGAGAATACAAATGACCGGTGGTCCTCTGACGCCCAGCTCCTCGTTACTCTGCTCATTAAGCCTCATGATGCCCGGGGATAGACTGGTGTCACGGGCGTGACGGCTGCATTAGCGCCTATCAAGAACCATCACTTTCTTTCCTCCACACACGCGCTCGTACAGACCGTTATACATGCACGCGCGAATACACATACGTGCACACATACACACACACACACACACACACATTCCCCTCTGACGACGGCAGCACGGCCTCATTTGTAAAGCAGATTGGAAGCGTCGGCCTCTTCCCACAATTAGGGGGCTGTCAGACCCCGGCCCCCACACCGTGTTACTTTACACCTCGACAACACTGCACAAATGGCTTTCCAAACGATAAGCCCCCTAGCCGAAACAGGCTAGAACATGCTTCCTTTGTGTTTGTATCCGGGCTTGTTTGCCCAACACATTAGGAAGAAGCACTAAGTAAAGCCACACAGGTTGATCGGAGCTGTTTCTGTTGACAATGTTAGATAGATACGACAATTACAGGGCTAGTCATTTGTTTATCTCATAATCATGCTCTGTTTACCAGCAAACAAAAAGGTTTTAGAGGAGATGAAGTGTGATTTAAATGAAGAGCATTTGGGTTCGATAAGCAGTTCTTCTTGTATTGGCTAATGGGTCCCAATGTGGCCGTGGTTATTGACCTGAATCACCCCGTAGATATCAGCTTTGTATTTGATCAGGTGAATGGCCTCCTGTGCTCGCCCTGTATCTATCATGTAACTAGGATGTCACATGTTCCAGAGTGCTATGTGTCTGGGTACGAGCAGAGCGCCGAGACCAGGACACGCCTACACCTGGAGCGGTTCAAACGACGTAGTACAAAGTTTTTATTAATATAAGGGGTTTGGCCCCAGACTGGGAGTTAGCGGGAGTAGATTCGCTTGCCACTTTCCCCACTCCCTCCTTCCCTCCTGTGATTAAGAGGTTGGGCTTTGAGGCGTAATGAACTGCTGCGCCCAACAGACTCTCTGCCCCCTCTCTTGCCAGGTGAAGAACAAGATCCTGGAGGAAGAGATTCACTGTCCGCCCGAGGCGTCTGTGTTGCTGGCTTCTTACGCTGTCCACGCCAAGGTGAGCGCTCACTCTGCCCGTTACAGGAGGCCTGTCTTCTATATCTGGGAACCCTTCCTCCGTCTATAAGCCATCTGACCAGCCATGTATTTCCTTCAGTTATCAGTGAAGATCCAGAGTAGCCGACCCACCTGTAATCATTAAATCCTTGGACATTGAGCTCACAGGAGAATCTCCTGCGGTGGTACTGCCCTGTAACTCGTCTCGGTTGAGCGATCCCATCCCCACCTTCAGATCAAATCCTGGAGAAATTCATAAGGAGACTTGACCTCTTCTTGACAGGTGTGGTAAAACCACAGCTCTTCCTTCCCATTAAGATCTGCTCCCCCCAAACTATCCCATGGTCATTTTTCTCACATGAAGCTAAAAAGGATCCAACGGTTTTAGGGAGTAGAGAAAGAAAAGAAAGTGTAACTCTCGGCCCAACAGCCCTCCACCTGGACATGGGGGAACCAGACCCCAGAACCTGTTTTTCATTAGAGCCGCGGTCCACTCTGATCAGCGCTGATATGATTAAATTGGCGTAATAAGGCAGGAGGCAGGTCCTGATTACCTGCAGCAGCTGCTGAGCGCTCGCGGGGCGTCCTTACTTACCCTACTTGTTTTTGTGCAGAAATCAGTGAATGGACGGCGTGCGGTATATTAGTCCCCCGTCAGAACCCTGACTTATCCTTAATGAAGTGATC
>OMKX01091187.1:0-10574 GCA_900302425.1 Brosme brosme
TACATTTCTTTGTGACGGTAACAGCCAAGACCAACTGACAGTTTCTATTTCACGCGTCTGAGTGGCCATTTCCACACAGTGTATCCATTTCCCTGTAAAATTACTCATCTCAGCGCCTGTATGTAGGCCAAGTATTATCTCATTATTTCTCAAAATCTGAATTCAGCAGAGAAATGATGTTCTGGAAAGTATTTTGAGTGTTCAGGGGAAAAAGGGGGCGAAAACTTTTAGGAAATAACATCACTGAGCCCGTGAATAGCTGGAGCGTAAATATAGACTGCCGCTCAGCCTATTAGCATGGCATGAGGAATTGCTCCTGCTCAAACCCACCACGGACCACCCCGCCACCGCCACAATCAATTAACGGTAATGGGCAGCGAGAGATCCCAGAGATCGGACAGCAGCGGCGGTCCTGTAGCTGAGCTCTGGTCTGTGGTGTGCAGTGGAAACTCATCTGTTTTCCGACACAACCTTCTCCACTTCAGTTACGCTTGTCAGTACCATGTGTCTCCCTAGCAAACTGACAGGGATATTTCTAACAGTGTCTTATCGTTTTCTTATTTTTTGTGGCGGTAGAACGGCAAACTCAAGTGGATTATTCGTTTTAGGGTTTGATTGGTTGATTTATCCTTCATCTTTTAAATGTTCGTTGTAATTGTTTTTTCCAGGCGTCTGATCACCTTGAACAAGTGTGCCTCTATGAAACTTGATGTTAATCTCCCAAGGAAGAAGGTAAGAGACGACAGTCAACACTATGCTCTTTACAACTGTCACAGAAAAATACCAACAATATACTTAACAGATTAACAGATTAAACAACAGATTAATAATAAAACAAGGTTTTCAACCCAAGTTACGGGTCAGCAACGGGTAAGACGGGCCTGTTTGTCTTCTGGTCTTCTTGAATCTGGCTTCCATTGTGTTTCTTATTATGTTCCTGACATTTGTGATATTGTTGTACAATGCTTCATATTGTACTTAATTATTTTAAGATAAGATAAGATAGTACTTTATATATACCAGATGTATATACCAGACCAAATGTGCATGCCACAGGAGAAAGTGCAGGACAGCATTCAAATAAAATATATAATTAAAAGATCTAGAATTACTAGAATTAAAGTATATAAAAATAGTCTACATATAACCCCACTACTTTGGTCCTCCAACAAATATTTTGTCATTCATAGGATTATCCTGAGCTACTTTAAATATTTTTTTCTGGTGTGGAAAACACAGATAATCTCCCTGAATCCTGTCCAGCCACATTCTGTGCTTTCTGAGAGCGTAGCATTGTGTCCATAATTCCTGAAATGTACACTGCTATGTATCAAGATCTTTGTTGGGTCTATCGAGGTGGAAACTATGTATGGGATTCAGGTGTCTGGGATTATATCACCGCAGCAAGGGGTTTATCTAAGCGTTTAAATTCAGAACAGACACATCCCGAGGCTATCTTCTTGCAAAAGGCGTAGCGTGTGTGATGTAACTCAGGTTGAATCTTGGAACATTCAGTCCAATTCACCCACACCTTGCAAACTCAGCATCAAAAGCAGTGTATATGGCAATAAAACACAAAACACAAACCCAAATTTGAAAGAGTAATACATAAATAAAAGGAACAAAGGGAATATAACTATAAATTACAGTTATAAATGATGAACCGGAGCTGAACCTGACCGAATAAGACGATAAAAATGTCAAACTTAAATAAAACTTAGATGAGGACAAAGGTAAAACTGTTTTTGTAATTTTCTGCTGTTACACCTGAATTTTCCTCCCTGGTTAATGAAGTGTTACCCTGTCTTGTAAAATATCACTTAATATAATATGTGATGAAGCTGGTGTAATTCTTCTTCGGTGGTGTCCCCCCAGAGTGAAGATTCTGACGAGGAGGACGTGTTTGCCATCAGTGATCGATGGACCTTTGAGTGGACCAGCCGCAGATGGTCCCGCCTTCAGGACATAGACGGTTTCCTCGGCAACCAGGGGGAGGGGCTTCCTAACGGTGGGGGCGGGGCTCCCCTGAAGGCGGCCACCAGCAGCGAGAGCGTTCTGACTGACCTGAGCGAGCCCGAGGTGTCGTCGCTGCACAGCGAGAGCAGCGGAGGCAGTGCCCCACGCGGGGGGCTCAGCACCGAGGACTCGGACGGCTCCAACCAGACCTGCTCCGACTCGGCCGCCATGCCGGACCCCACCGCCGTCAGCCTGTCCCACATCTCCAGGGACGGCACGTGCTTCGGTTCGCTGCCCCGTAGGCACGCCCGACTGGGCCGCACGCGTGCCAAGGACTTCCTGAAGCGCATGGAGACCCTGCGGTCCCGAGGGGCGCTGGCCAGCAGCCGCAAACCGCTGTCGATAGGTGCCCCTGTTCTGCAGGACGATGCGCCGGGGCTGAAGAGAATCCGATGCGTGGAGATCGTCAACGGGGAGACGTTGCCTCCGCCCCCCTTGGGGGGCCGGACCGCGACCTCGCAGTCGACCAGCGAGGGCAGCAGCTGCACCTCCAGCGGTAGCGCGGGGAGCACCCCCAGCCTGAAGGAGCGCAAGGCCCAGCGGGCGGACCACAAGCGCAGCGGCATGTACCTGGAGGACCTGGACATCTTCTCGGCCAGCCAGGTGAAGAGGGTCGCAGAGCAGAACCGCCGCAACGAGTTCTGCTCCCACGAGGACCTGGTGGTCCACATCCCCAAGGACCACAAGCCCGGGACCTTCCCCAAAGCCCTGTCCATAGAAAGCCTATCGCCCACCATCACCACCGCGATCACCAATGGCAAAGGGACCCCGATGAGCTGGCACACGGGCGGCGTACGTCTGGCCTCCCCGGTCGTCGTCCCCAGCGCCAAGGAGCCGCGGCCCATGACACAATGCTGCTCCCGGGGCAGCCGCATCAGCGTGTACGACAACGTCCCCGGTTCCCACCTGTACGCCAGCACCGGAGACCTGATCGACCTGGAGAAGGAAGACCTCTTCCCCCATCTGGACGACATCCTGCTCCACGTCAACGGCCTGCAGCAGATCGTGGACCGCTGGTCCCAGAACATGCTCCCCGCGGGCGAGGGGAAGACCCAGGGCGTCAGGGGAGGGGAGGCCGGCTCGGGGCTCCAGTCTTCCAGTCGGATCACGCTGGACTTTGAGGGGAACACGACGACGGAGGGCCAGCGCACGCCCAGCGACGGAGACCGGGACCAGGTGTCGCTGGTGGAGCTGGACGGGACCCAGGTCAGGGAGAGGAGGGACTCTGGGGTCGGGGCTTCGCTGACGAGACCCAAACGGTAAGCGTCACACACTGGATCGAGAATTTATTAGTCTATAATGCTGAAGAGTGACGGAAGCGGAAACCTAATACAATAGGTGGCTGCTAATGAATCACTTAAGAATGAATCACTTCAAGAATGAAGAGTGAAATTACTTTGCACAATCAACCAATCTGAAAGAGCTGTTGATTGTTCACCAAGAGAAGAGATTATGCTGTACCTTGATTTGAATGTTGAAACTCTGCAAATCGATTTTTCCCCAAATCTTCACTCTAATATTCCCTGGTAAGTTATAGTTTCCCTCATGTTGTTCCCTCCCTGTAGGTTACGATGGCCGAGCTTCCAGATAGCCAATCGGCTCAGCCTCTCTGTGGCATCCCTGCAGATCACCAACCAATCAGCAGGCCAGCTGAGTCTGCTGCAGAAATTCTCTCTGCTACGCCTGACGGCTACCATGGAGAAGTACTCCATGTCCAACCGCCACGGCTGGACCTGGTGAGACACCTGGCACATCACCTCACATTTCAGCCACAATAGTCAAGTCAATTCATTTGTTTTGGCCTTAATCTGGAAAAACAGCTTCTTATCTCAATGAGACTCCCCTAGCTGGGTAAATAGATGTTAATACAAATAAAGAATTAATAATTCAAAAAAAGAATTACAGTTAGTCTCCCCAAACCCAGAGGGCCGAAAGGAGTACAGTTGGTGCCCAATGGTCTTATAAAACAAGCATAAACAAAGATTAAGTAACCTTTAGCTATTAGAAAAAGGACTTCAAAGATACATTCGATTAAATAGAATAGTAATAAGTAAAAGAGTAAGTAACTTTTACCAGAGATGTTGAGGTGGATTTTATCTCAGGTATGTCTCACCGGCCCACATATTGTGTGTTCAAAGTGTTAATGACATGGTTTGTGGGGTCGGCCGCTTCCTCGCAGGTCCGTACCAAAGTTCATGAAGCGGATGAAGGTACCGGACTACAAGGACAAGAACGTGTTTGGCGTTCCCCTCATCGTGCACGTGCAGCGGTCGGGTCAGCCACTGCCTCTCAGCCTGCAGCAAGCCTTACGGTTCCTGAGAAGCCAGTGTCTCGACCAGGTCAGTGCCCCTGTAGCGTCCCTGGGAGGGGACAGCCCTGACGTGCACCAAATACCATATTTGCAATTTGCAGCTTGGAAGTAATTTTATTATCTATATATATATTGTTTTCAAATTACCCCAAACTGACCAGCATTCCCTGGTAGGGGTCTTCCCTGACGCATACCACATTAAAACATTTTCACCTTTCAGGATGAAAAAGAGCTCTCTCTCTCACTTAAAATAACTCCTTAATAGACATTTAAAGTATTGTTTGGAACGCAAAACCAACCGTCTTATTGAACACAGCCAGTTTGGTAAAAGATGAGGTGTTAAGTTAGTCACTTTGTCGTCATGCACCAGTGTAACAATGATAATTCTACCATCATATTCTGTCATTCTGTGCAAACTTAACTTGTCAAAACCCACAGGCGTGTGTTAGTTAGCGTGTGATTCCAAGACCCACAGCGGGCCAGCTCGTCCCGCTAACCAGCCCTGTTTGGTTTCGTAGGTGGGCTTGTTTCGTAAGTCGGGGGTGAAGTCTCGGATCCAGGCGCTGCGGCAGATGACCGAGAGCTCCCCGGACAACGTCAACTACCAGGACCAGTCGGCCTACGACGTGGCCGACATGGTCAAGCAGTTCTTCAGAGACCTCCCAGAACCGCTGCTGACCAGCAAGCTGGGAGAGACCTTCCTCCATATCTACCAGTGTGAGTGTCCGGGGGGAGCCGGCTTGTTCTAAACCCTTCAGTCTTTCGATTGTTGTTTGTTTTCAATTCCGAGTCAAAATTGTGAAACATGTGGACAAAGTACAAGCAAACACTGACCCCGGCTCGCAATCTTTGTGTTGCCCAACCAGCGTTGCTCTTGCTCAGTAGACCTAGTACTTCCTATTAAGTCATTGAGCAGATGCTTTTATCTGAAGCAACTTGCAGTGAATTCGTTTTCATTCATATATTTCATAAGGAGGTAGGGGTTAGGGCATCTTGCTCAACGGTGCCTACAGGTCGATGGTGGACCTTGGGGTTTGAACACACAACCTTTCACCTGTAACTGGTTGTCCCCCTGTGTGGTTATTGTTCTCCTGTGTTGTGTGAGACAGTCCGGCTTTAACTGGCTATCCCCATGTGTGTCCTCCCAGATGTCTCCAAGGACCAGCGGTTACAGGCCGTCCAGGCGGCCATCATGCTGATGTCGGATGAGAACCGCGAGGTGCTGCAGACGCTGCTCTGCTTCCTCAGTGATGTCACTTCCTCTGTGGAGGAGAACCAGATGACCCCCATGAACATCGCTGTGTGCCTGGCCCCCTCCCTCTTCCACCTCAACCTCCTGAGGAAGGACAACCTCTCCCCCCGGTAAGATATAGCCCCCTAACCCCTAACCCCAACCCTCTGTTAGACCCCCCCTAACATCCAAGTAGGACTTCATCCTGCCCGGGCGGAGACAGACACATCCCAGTCTCTTTCATCGCCCTCCCAGCTCCATAACTTCAGCTCATCCCTGCTCTGTTTGTGAGCGACCCAGAGCTGAAGCGTGTGTATATTGCACTACAACCTCCTCATCTCTTACAGGCAATCACCCACCCAGCCAGCCGACCCTCAGTTAAAACCCACCTTCATAATGATCCCCACCTCCACCCCACTAAGCGGACATATAAACCATGTTTTGGAGTCACATCGGCCCGAGGTGCCGTACGTCCATGTGTTTGAGGTTAAAGGGAGATGTGTTTCCACAGACCTGGTTTAAAGAGAGCCAGGACTTTATGAGGCCGGGCCGGGACGGGCCAGAGCCGGCAGGCCTAATGGACCATGTTGTGATGGTTTCTGGGAGCATCAAAGCCCTGCCCTGCTGTGAGCTGTAGGCTTGGTGACAGGAGGAGGGGTGTTTATGCCGGCGACAGACGCTACTTTAATAACCGCAGTCTGCTGTCCTGTTTATGAGCTCAACTGTAACGCAGACGGTTTCCTGGGGCTGGCGTTGTTCGGGCCTTGTTTTGTTTATTCTTTTATGTGTTTTGGAAGATTTTCTTTCAGGCTGTAACTGTGATTAAGGAAAACCTGTAACTGGGATAAAGGACGGACTTTAGGTGTGATGAAGGACAGACTAACTGTGATAAAGGACAGACTGTAGCTGTAATGAACTGTTTTGTTTTGCAGTCATTCTGTCTTCAGTATCTTCAATGTTGCAAAATCTAAAATGGATCTGAATCAATAAAAGAAGAAGACAAAAATATTGATCCATTGACTTTCAAATGTTATGAGATGCTATGGTTGGATTTAGCGTGCCTGTCACTTCTTCAACTGACCCTAACCCAGTTACCTTTGGGGCCATGTAAACAGCATAAGGAGTAATCCCTCAACAACGAACGTAACCCGGTTACTCAGCTGATTGGCTGTGCTTGTAAACGTGCTGTTTGATCAAGGAACACCTAACTGAAGGTCGACCTGTTTGTCTCCAGGGCCATGCAGAAGAAGTACGCCACGGGCCGACCCGACCAGAAGGACCTGAACGAGAACCTGGCGGCGACGCAGGGTCTCGCTCACATGATCACAGAATGCAACCGTCTGTTCGAGGTACCGCGGCACTTACTATTCCTATTTTTTATCAAGAGATACTTACAGTGAATTAAGATACAGGTCGTACATAGTCATTTTATCCAAAGTGACTTTACAGAAAAGTCCGATACAGGTAGGTCATTAAGTAGCAGGTGAAATCAGAAGAAAAACACACGCGATACGTCTTAGAAAGAAGCGTATTGCTGCCCCCTATCGTCCACACTATGTACTTCCTCTCAAAACCAGACGCTTTTATCCACAGTGAAAAAGCCTGAGTCCAATCAAAGAATACTATCAAACTTGGAATATTTGTGAAAAAGTTCAAGTAGTTTGGAAACAGCTGGACAGAGTGCCAAGTAGCTATGAGAATCAGCGCACAGAAAAGACAAAGCTGACTCAAAGAGTCCAGTAGACACACTTTGAGGAACCCTGAGGTCTCAACCTCCCACTCTCCGTACGTCTGGCAGATCCCCCACGAGATGGTCACCCAGTCCCGTAACTCCTACGTGGAGGCGGACCTCCACGCGCCCACCATCAGCGAGCTGTGTCGGCAGCTGGAGGACGACGACGGGAGCCTGCCCACCCACATGGAGACGCGGCTGCAGAACCTGCTCCGGGAGGCCCGCGAACGGTCCAAGTACTGGGTCTCCTGCAGCAGCTCCGACAACACCGAGCTCTATTACAAGAAGGTAGGAGGAACTTTGGGTTGATCCTAGAGGGGAAGTGTGGGCGTAGCAGCAGCAGCGCAATTGCAAGACAGTAGCAGAATTGAAAAGAGATACATAAAATCAAAAAATAACATAAATAAACATTCAAAAACATTTATCTGTGGCCTCTCTTTTTCTATCTCCCTACCCTTCTCTCTCTCTCTCTCTCTCTCTCTCTCTCTCTCGTCTCTCTCTCTCCCTTCTCCGCCCCTCTCTCTCCCTCTCTCTCTCTCTTCTCCCCCCTCTTTCTCTGCAGGTGGGCGACGGGAACCCGTTGCGTCGCTGGCGGGTGTCTGTGGAGGTGGAGGCCCCGCCCTCGGTGGTGCTGAACCGCGTGCTGCGGGAGCGCCACCTGTGGGACGTGGACCTCCTGCAGTGGAAGGTGACGGAGACGCTGGACAAACAGACGGAGGTGTTCCAGTACGTCCTCAACCGCATGCCCCCCCACCCCAGCCGAGACTTCGTGGTGATCAGGTGAGATCCTCTCTTCCTCTCTTCATTATAGTGGGCTGTTAAGGGCTACAAAGGTGTGGTGTAGACCAGCACACCTTAACTTGTTAATAATCACATCAGTTAAATGAGTAACATTTAGAATTGATGTATAATGTAGAATATGAATGAGGAATATTGACATAATACATGTGTGACCATGGTTGATGACTGGCTGTGTTTCTAAGGGTTCTAACGATGAATGTGTCTCTACTCTGTGTGTGTGTGTGTGTTCTGCATGTCTCTGTGACAGGTCATGGAGGACGGACCTCCCTAAAGGAGCGTGTTCGCTGGTGTCTGCGTCAGTGGAGCGAGAGGACAGCCCCCTGCTGGGGGGGGTGAGGGCGGTGGTGCTGGAGTCCAGCTACCTGCTGGAGCCCTGCGGCTCCGGGAAGTCCAGACTCACACACATCTGCAGGGTTGACCTCAAGTAGGTGGCGCTGTGACGCTCGGTACCATGAGTGTGGCTGAGTGTTGGTTTAGTCAACCAATGACCAGGGACAGACCCTCTAGGCCAGGGGTTCCTAAACATTTTCTAGGCCGTGACCCACCCAAACGTGACCCACCTGTGGAGGTACTTTTGGCCCAGGACTCACCGAATAATATTTTGTGCAATAATATAAGGAAAATATCCTCATTACCATGCAACAAAAGTGACAAGATTATCATTTCTCAATGGCGTTCTTCAATATAGTATTCCCCATCTCCAAGTGTGTATAAGTCAATATATTATTATTATTTTTTTGGATTGTGGCCGTCCCACGACCCACTTGGTCCAATGCTGCAAACCCCTTTCTGAGGACAGCTGCAGGTCTGTCCCTGCTCATGGGTTTATGCAAAGTCTAGAGTGTGGAGCCTTGAGGCAGATTAAACATTCATTCATTCTTTCTGTGGCCCACTTGGTCCTCTATGGTTCACGGTTCCCTGGACGCATATGCTGCAGCCCATCCTTCCTGTCGAGAGGGGTTTTCCCCTTCGTCTGTCTCAACACTCCCCTATCTCTACCATGTGATTCTGCTTGACATCCACTCTCGCTCTCGTGTTTGTTATACCAGAAGTTAGGTCAAGGTCAGATTAGGTTTTGTGGTATGAGCGTGCACATCGTGTTACAAGACGAGTCCAGCTGTAATTTTAAGTCAGAAAAAATGCAAATAGTTTACTATCAATTGAATACTCATATAAATAAGGGAATCCTTCAAAGTTGGGCTGACATTGTATCGTGGTTCTGTTTCAGAGGGAGGACTCCTGACTGGTACAACAAGGTGTTCGGTCACATCTGTGCCGCCGAAGTCGCGCGCATCCGCAACTCCTTCCAGCCAATCATCGCGGACGGACCCGAGACCAAGATCTGAGCTCCATCCTATCACCCATCACCCCCGGCTCTGTCAGACCCCAAAGGATTCCTGGTGGGCGCCCCTCGAGGAGAGAAACCAGGCGTCGGTCCGAGTCCGCACTAAAGCACAGTCTATTAATCGTTTGTTTGTCTAGTCGTTTGTTTGTTGTTGTTTGTTTTGGTCGACCAACCAGGAGAGACTTTTCTTTACTCCATGGATAAAAGTAGGTTGACTTGTCAGGGCTTGACCACACAACCCAAAGGGAAAATTAATTAATTCTGCCATCGTCTCCAGACCTAGGACCGTTCATATGTTCATTCATGTGTTCATGTTGATGATGCTGTATAATATAATTATAATTGTCATTAATAATATTATTGATGCTGTAATCTACAATGTCTAGGACATCTAGAATCTGAAAGGCTTCTGGGAAGCATATGTATTTTTAGTAATTTCTAATGTATGCCATACTTAATAATGTGTAAAAGATTGTATATGTGTGAATAAGATGTAAATGCAAACAAAATGTGTATATATATTATAATATGTGAAAGGGTTAATATGGCAATCATAATTTCCTATATATTGATTGTTGTGTTGTCTCTGCCTTCCTGTAATATGTATTGGTACGAACTGTAAGATGTTTATACTGCAGTATTGCTGTTTGGAATGACCGTAATTTTATTCAACTAAGACCTCTTTTTATGGTTTGGAAAACAATGACATAAGGTTTGATTTGATCATCCCTGCTTTAGATTACTTGGCTGTTTTGTCAAGTACCAGAGCGTTTTTTTAAATAAATATTTTAAAATGTTGAATTCGGTTATTGTTGCGTTTGGAGATTTTTGGTATAAGACCGAGTCTGCCATCTAGTGACAGAGAAGTGTAATTACAAAACACGTCTTTCTTTCATAGTATAGATTGGAAATATGTTTCAAGCACATTTAACACCTATTGACCCGGCTGTAATGGTATTGCTTCTTATAACATCTTCCACACATGAAAACACTTTGAGAACTATGAGAAGAGAGAAATTAGCCTGCTAATAGCCCAGGACAGGAAGTAGGCCTAGATGAGTAGCCTACAGGGTCTGAATCCTGCAACCATCATAGGCTATTTATCTGTTCCTAGTGTTCATCAGTGTCCATTTAACTC
>OMKX01091240.1:0-10778 GCA_900302425.1 Brosme brosme
CGCTCTCGGGGCCTGGCCCCATGTCGGTGAGAGCGGCCACGCTGATCCGGTACTGGGTCCACTTCTCCAGCCGCTGGAGCAGCACCTGCTCCTCGTCGGCGGCCACGGAGACTTCCCCGGAGGTCTCCTCGTCGGCCACGGCGGCCGACTCCGTGGAGCCCGCCGCCGCCACCACCTGGTAGCGCACGGTGTACCCCGCCAGGGCGCCATTCTGGCTCTCCACAGGCGGGGGGCGCCAACTTACCAGCAGGCTGGTGGAGCTGGAGGGGCCGCACTTAATGTCTTGAGGGGGGGCAGAGGGCTCTGGGCAGGTGGAGAGGAGGAGGAGGAGGAGGAGGCAGGGAGAGGGAGGAGCGAGGAGGAGGAGAGGAGGGGGCAAAGGGTAGGGGTGAAAACCAAAAACAAACAAAAATGGGAGAGATGAAGAAAATGATGAAGGTTTGAACTCAAAAGGAAAACTGATACAGAAATTAAATAAACAAAGAAATGAAGGCAAAATGTGCTTGGATTTAAAATCATACAGGAAACCGTCAGGCAAATGCAAACATAAATGGTACAGAGGCATTTGGTATGTAATAATGAACCAAAATGGCCGCCGTCTAAAGCTACCTGGGACCATTAAGAGTATAGGCCTTATCTGTTTGAAAATCCCTTGAACTTCTTTCTATATAACATAGCAATATCTATTAGAAGATGTGCTTGATATCTCGTGTAGCCACCCTTCTGAGAACTTTTAACACTTATATTTCTTCCTCTGGGTAGCTCTTTGCCAAGACATAATCCTCGATCTGAACAGGGTTCAGGTTAGGTAAGAGAAAAGCCTTTAATGTGAGCTATAGGAGCCATCTGAAAAGACATGAACCTCTAAACCTGGACTAGCCAAGACATGGTCCTATACAGCTGAATTTGTCCGTTTCTAAGTGGTCTCTTAAAAACAAATTGTAAACATTCTGCCACATACTACTTCATTCAGTGGCATGCATCTCATTAAACTAATCCAGATGAAACCAAACAATGTTAAATACTTGGGAAGCTAACGTGAAAGGTTATTGTCATTCACTAGTTCCTTCAAATACAGCTGTTTGTCTTTTATCAACAAACAGAAATGTAGAAAGTAGCACCTTGTTTGGTGTAAACCCGATGGCTTTTCAAACAGGGACTATGTCTGTACGTGAACACAGTGCTCTTCTACAACATAAAAGCCTACATATCTGTGAACTTTCTAATTCAAAGTCAAAGCTCTCGCTGTCGTAATCTGAGCTGAGCACTAGAGCCGAGTGCTCGGTGACAGGCCGCTCTGTAGCAGACGTGATAAAAAAGAAGAGTGCCACTTCTCCACCAGGCCTGGGTATTATACGGATAAAAGGACATATATGAGAATTATTCAATTCATCGCAGGTTTTCCCAACTCCCTATCGCATTCAATCCCCTCGGTGGAAATAGACTCTCTCCACCTTTGGGTGACAAACCCAGCTCATTATTACATAACCCTCTGTTTTGTCAAGGTAAAAGCTCTTGAATAAATGGAAAAACAAAATCATATGTCGGCCTATATATATATTCTTGAAAAAAAAGCCATTCAACATACAGCATACCCAGGACCAGGATTGAAAAAATCACAAAACTACAAGTCTCATTCAAAAGGAGAAATAAAATAAAAACAAATAACCAAATACACAACCAGTAAAGGTAAAATGGGGAATACCAAGAAATAAAAGTCTCAGGAACCAAAGCAACTCTTAGGAAACAAACAAACATGGCCACTGTTAACTGAAAAGTAAAACATGGAAAAACAATGTTCAAACTTGAAGGAAAATGACAACAGTTGACAAGCATCGTCTGCATTATACGTACCTGGCTCCCAGACTAACTTTAGACTTTCTTACCATTAGCACCTGGCTACCAAGCATGCTCACTCGGTAGCCAGTTAGCTCCTACATTCTCCCTCCTATACATTGTGTTGAAAAATAACTCCCAATTCAAACCTAGATAAAATTAAAAGCTTAACAACCAATTGGCCTAGATGTATATTTTGGACCAGCGCCTTTTTAGATGATAGGAGGGAGATTGTTTTGGCTTTTGTGCTGTTGCCAGGGCTTTTGCTCTCTTGCGCCTTTAGGGCTGGCGACTCCACAAGACTGTTGAGAGAGAGGAGGTGTATGTGTGTGTGTGTGTGTGTATGAAGATATTCCTGTCCATATTTCTCTGCTTGTGTTAATCTTTTTTCATGTCGAGTAAATTTGGAGAAATCCCATTTCATAGCAAATAATTCACTGCCGTTGTGAAGATAGCCACACATAGGAAGTCATATAAGGTTAATGATACTTTTCGAAAGGTGCGGCCCTAAGACCAAACCAAAGGGAGGTCTGAGCATCAGAGAAGGCCTCCCTCGCCATCAAGAGATATAAGACTGAATGTTCTGGCATGCAGTAACTAGGGCAGGACCACAGCCGCAGTCCAAACCCCCTCTTTTGTAGCCAACGGGCTTATTTACTTATGGTTTTACCGGATTTTGAGCCTCTCCGGTTCCTTTCAAGTACTCATATTGTATTTGCAAAAGCCCCGCACGTCAAGAGTGATTGCTTGGTTCTCAATCGTACGGCAGAGGGCTGTGGATTTGACATGGGCTCCACTATCGGCCAGCGCAGGCCTCCTCTTGGTTGATAAAGACTTAACACTGGGCTGGGGCGGAACGCTGCTAAACTGTCCATCCCTTAAAGACCAATGGTGGGATTATATGGATACGATAAGAAAGGGAAACTGATGCTCCACTTGCGGGTCTTCTAAAAAAGGTCACGCGCCAACACCAGCTCCACGGACAAGAGTTTCTAGATGCTATATTTCATTAGTTAGGTTGATTTACTTGTTTGATTATTTATGCCTGTCGGGATCATCTGTCTTTTCCGATGGGATAAGGTCAGAGGGCCATAATGCCATGACAACGCTCAGGTGGACGCTAGTTTTAGCATGACTTCTTTATTATTATTATGATTATTTCTGCGGGCACAAGCTTACACACATGCCCCTATCATTCCATCCATGATGTAAATTCTAAAAATAGACATGGAAAAATACCAAAGCTTTTGGTATCAGCACATGTGTTTGTGTGAGCCATTTCCATCCACAGCATTCAATGGAAATCAGTATTTGGTATTTTGTAAATCATTTGTAGATCATTAAGGAACTAATCCGTCCTGATGCCAAATGGTTGTGCTGGTGTTCACTACAAACAGTCCCGCCATGTCTAGAAAAACCCCTGTGCAATTACAGTAAGTGGGGCGGCTAAACTGCTTGTTTGGCAAAACACAGAGGATTTAGAATCTGCCACTTTAATTTGAGAGATAACACTTGACTGGCCGCCGGCAGTTCCTAGGTATAATATAAATGTGTAACAAAGCCTGACAATCCAGAAGCCTGGCCTATAGCTCATCGGAAAAGCGTGAAATGAATTCTGACGCTATGAAATGGGATTGTTATCTGCCACTCTAGGCCCTGAAGTCCAAGCAGCAGAAAGCCCCTTCCCTAACAGCCCCCTGTGGTTAGCCGGTACCGTACCCCCCGGAGCCCGGTAATGGCCAGGCACCGGCGTCCCAGGAGGCTGCAAACCTGTCAACCTGCACCCCTCTCTCTCATTGTGGACCCGGCCCAGCCCACGTCTGCACAGTCTTGCCAAAAATACAACCAAAGAATACAAACAAAAAATCCAAAGATTTCTTTAAGCTGGTCAGAATAAGGTAGGCATACCCCATGGGGCTTTGCTTCTGTATGGGGGGGTTCACTGTTGCCAATTATTTCCCAAAAGGAGGAGAGGAAGAAATGTCCACTCCCCAAGTTTAATTGGGACTCGAGCGCCAGCCGGCATGTCATACAGAAGGCCGGAGCCACATCTCGGGCCAGGGAGGTAACTTGGCACACGCAGGCGTGTGGCACCGGAGCCTTGGCAGTAAAGGACGGTGATCCTTGAGAATCGGAGGTTCTTTTTTTTTTTTGTCTTGAATTTTTCATGGGTTTATGACAGAGTGGTCCCCCATTGCAAAAGCCCCTGGTTATGCGATGCAGGCCGGGCACACACTTTAAAGCGCTGTGAACATTTTGTACCAAAGATAAAGAACAACAGAAGCAAACATACTTTCACTTTCTTTTCATTCGCTGGCAGAGAGGGTCCAGGCTGCCGGTGCCAATGCAAGAGCTTGGAATGTAGATATTCTGAGTTCAGCTATGCAGTGGGGACTATGGTGCTAGTCCCAATAGGTTTGGTTCCCACCTATATATACACATACTTAAATAAGTCCAGTTTTCCTGTTTGGCTGCTAATTTTGACCTTCTCTAAAGTCTCGAGGCAATCTAGAAATGTTTTGCCTTATGCTACAATGATGTGTGCGTGTGCAGTGCTTGATGCGTATACACTGTTTTCTTTGGTGTCTGAGTTCAAGATGTTCCTTAGCATTCACATATATTTCCCAGTATCAGCAGCTGACAAAAATAACTTCTCATGCATCATTGTCTCCTCCTCTTGTGTGTGTTTTTACAGAATATCTTCGGGGGTGTGCATATAACGGCTGCAGTCAAATTAAGTGTCATCCAGCGTTAGGAGACACGGCTTGAATGAGCTATGTGTCTACTTCATGTATTTGAAACATATATGCCTCCACAAATTGATTCCTACCATTGCTGTGAGACCCTAATCTCCTGTCTGTCAAGGACATATGCTATCTTGTCTTCCCCCGAAGACAGCCGCAGAAGAAATGTACTTAAGACGACACTTGCTGTACGGGCACTCATGTATGTAAATGAGCCTGCTACAGTTTGCTATGCTTACCATGTTAAGGCACCAAGCGTTGGAGCTCTGTTGCTGTCCCTTAGTGAGGGGTATTTCACCATGCCGCACTCTGAATAAAAAGCACTTGGCGTGAGCTGAACGTGGCACCAAGTGATTTACGATCTAGATAGATAGACAGGATCTAGATATGTCTGGATACAACTCCTTCTGAGATATGAGTATGTGGGACCACCAAACCCCAGATGTGTCTGATTAATATTTGACCACATTACTTATGAAGACAGAACCGCTCTCTTATTCATTCCCTGTCAGGGTATTCTGAAGAGGAAGACAAAGACGCGTAGCAGGTTTGGATGGACAAGCCTGCGCGTGTGTGTGTGTGTGTTTGTGACACTGTCGATACATCACTGTTCCTACGGCAGACTGGAGCCCCTTTGCCCAACACCAACCACTTACCTCCAATGCATCCAATAGATAGATAATGTGTGCTGTGAGGTTTTTTGGGACCCATTTTGCTTTGTCTGCCTGAGAACATGACCATTCATCCTGACCGTGTCGGTAAGAAACTACTTGTTTGTTTTGGTGTTTTTCTCTCTGTTTCTCTCGCCCGCTTACGACGTACCTTCTACCTCCCAGAAAGAAAAAGGGAAAATAAATAATAATAGCAACAACCTATATTTGGAGCAATCTTGACGCAATACTTACAGAACTAAATAAAGTACAATCTAACTTTTTTTCTTCCAAAAGATAAACAAAAAGAGGAGTGTGTAACAAACTGAGGCAAAGTGAGAGTCAAGCCATTCTGAGGAGAACTTTCGTTCCGTTCCCACAGGGGAACAAATGACAAAGAAATAAATCAAAGAGGGGGGAAAAGAGGGAGAGCAGTGGAAATATACAGATAAAGACAGAAGTGTATCTGATCCTGTCTGCCAGCATCTTACCGTTCCGTAAAACAATGCAACAAAAAGGGGGAGTCAACGAAGAAACATAGACATCCACGAGTGGAGATGTGCACGCATACACAAGAGACGTCGACACAGAGAAGATGAGGTTTTGTATGGACAGATAAGGTAGGTTCATGCAGCTGGGGTGGTCAATGTTAGTGTGAGGGGGTGCAAGGGTACATTTCTCAACAGCACCCCCTGTGGCGGGGAAGGTGCGTTGCATGCAACTGGTGATCTCCGCAGTGACGCTGCACTGTCTTGTGTAGCTCTCCCCCTAACCGGCGGTAAACAAAAATAAAGAGTGAGGTGTGCTTGTTCCAACCCCTTCATCCATGAGGATGGGGAAACGGCCAACAAGCTGCACTGGTAGAAACAGAAAATGTGTTAAAGAAGGTCTCCACACTCTACCACGGCTTTCCCCTGTGACCTCGGCAGTTCGACAGTCCTCCAGTGCAAAAACCACTCAAATTCAACCGAAAGCAACCAACCGTTTTGTAAATGAGGACTAACTTTTGAAACCGTTCAAAGTATATGCACAATCAATTTATCGATATATTTGTTTTATTCATTTAGCAGATACAAATTTGTACATGCTATGAGTATTTTTTGGGGGATCATTTTCACATTCAGTGATCCATGTTGTACGTGGGTAAACTCCGTATGTGCATGTTATTAATTCACAGACAACATCCTCTGCCTGATAATTTGTGATAGGTGCATGGATGGCGGCTATTAAGCCCATTGTATATCCAGCTATATCATCTGTGATCTAACGAGCCGATGATGTGAGGAAGCACGATGTAAACCTCGGTACTCTTTAACCCCAAGCCGGCTGTATTTGAAAACCTGCCATCTCCCAAGTCCCTCAACACGTTTGAGTGGTTAGGCTATCAGGCTGTGCTTATGCTGCCCATCCCAGCAGTGGGCACTATGATCTCATATCTTGTTATTTTTAGCCCGTTCCCTTGAATAATTTAGCGGTGTTACTGCTATGTGAAAAAGCACTGTTGTTTGATCTGCTGGGGGCTAATAGAATAAAATAAAACAAGGTTGGGCTTATGGGAACCATTGCTGGTTCCTGATTGGAGGACTTTTGCTGTCAATCTTGTGATGATACAGGAGCTCCCTCCCCCCTACTCCATATCACCATTCAAGAGAGTTCAGTAGAAAGCCATGGTAGTGACAGAGTAGAAATAAACATTTTTTGTGTCTCTTTCACAAGGGAGAAAGTGCACTTGCTGCTGACAAAAAGAAAAGTAGAAGAGATATGAACAGGAGTGAAAGGAAAATTAATAAACTGCAAAAATTATCAGTCCACACAGACTTAATTTTTCGACAATGCTGCATACACTCAAATGTATCTGGCACTGGGAACAAGGTAGAAATATAAGCAAATCAAAAAAGTAAAATGATTCTCACACAAAAAAACTCAAATAAAACTATTTGC
The DNA here is from genome assembly GCA_900302425.1 of Brosme brosme. Lineage (NCBI taxonomy): Eukaryota > Metazoa > Chordata > Actinopteri > Gadiformes > Lotidae > Brosme > Brosme brosme. The sequence continues at coordinate 7,172 of OMKX01091240.1, forward strand.
AGCTCAAATTCAACCTCGTTTATCCATGTATCAAAAGTTAATTGTGTTAATTTAGTTTGTAATGCAAACTGTTACCTTGGAGTCTTTGCCGGAAAATCATAAACAAAATTAAAAAAGATCAGCAAAACTATACACCACATTGTATTTGGTTGTCGTGGAAAAAGTAGTGGAAATGCATTGGTTAGGAGAGGCAGAGTACAGACAAAATCCAAATCAACTTTGAACGTTGAGCATGTCAAAGCAAAACACAATCACTGTTCAAAAGTGATGATGCTCTACAATGTTCCGATAGAGACAGTAAGATTACAACCTGAAGGAAGAAAGTCAACATTTTGTTCAGCTTTGTTAAACATTCAAAATACCAACCACAAAAGGGGCGGACGGTACTTGCGGTACTACATACTTGCTTGCAAGGTCTTCTGGGTAATGTCGTTCGTGAAGGCGCCCAGGCCTTTGTTGGAGATGGCGGCCAAAGCAAACAAGTACTCAGTGTTTGGACGTAGCCCGTCCACCACATAGGAAGACGTGGGCCCAAACGTTTTCTTTATCTGGTGGGTAGAGCAAATGTACATTGATACGATGGGTTGTATGAGCATTTGCCATTGAAATCCAAAAGCACGTAGGCTCTCTCTGTAGATTACTTGAATGTCACCAAAGTTACAAGATCACTATTTCGTCTTAATGAGGCGAGGGTGCGCGAGTGTGAGAGTGGGATAATTGCATCAACACCTGAAAAAAACAAATCCCTACTTACAAATCAAATGGAAAAACCTTTTTACAAAGAAAAACCTTCTTACCAGTATGCCATGACTTCCCTCTTTGTAGCGGAGGTCATAACTTATGATCCCCTCCCTCTCGTAGGCCGGCTCCCAGGTCAGCTCCATGCTAGTGTCCGACACAGCTCCAACCTGGAATTTGGTCGGCTGGCCAGGCACTGGAAGAAGCAAAAACAACATACATTACTTGAAAAGTCAGGCATGTTTCAACTGAACATAAGGGGAAGGCCTTGTCTGAAGGCAAGGTTATAAAGAAGGGTCATCGGACCAAAGATCATCAGCAAAACCAAGATCAACAAAAGTGAACGGGATTTCTATAACACATTGTCCAAAACCAGGAGCAACCCATTCTTCTCCCAAGTACAAATTCCAACTTCATAAAAGTGTGATTAAAGTTCCTTGGGGATATATTTTGCCAACAGCCTCATAACCAACAAAATCAACGACGACCCCTTACCTCCTTGCAGCACTTTGACATGGATGGGCTCGGAGAAGGGTCCGTCGCCCACCGAGGTGAAGGCCAGCACCTTGATGGTGTAGGTCTCCGACGGCACCAGGCTCTGGATGGTGGTGATCATGCTGTCTTGGACGTTGTGGATCTGCCAGTGGGCCATGGGCTGGGAGTCGTCCATGGTGTAGTAAACCCGGTACCCCTTGATCTGCCCGTTGGGCTCCTCCGGTTCCTCCCAGCGTACCATCATGGTGTTCTGGGAAATGATCCGGGCTTTGACGTTGCGCGGAGGGGAGGCAGGCGCCTGCTCGCCGGTCCGGGTCTCCACGGGCTCGCTGGGGGGGCCTTGGCCGATGGTGTTGAAAGCCGAGACCCGGATCTCGTACTCGGTGTTGGGGTAGAGGCCTCCGATGCTGTAGCGCGTGGTGGTGATGCCATCCATGGTCTCGAACTTGCTCTCCGGGGACTTGGCACGGTACTGGATGATGTAGTGGGACACCGGGTCCGGGTTGCCAGAGTCCCAGGTGATGGTGACACTGGTGGCGGTGGTTTCGGTCACCTCCGGCGTGCCTGGGGGCTTCGGAAGCGCTGTCATCGGAGCAGAACCAGTACACTTAATGTCTTTTATTATAGAACTTTATTTCTAAGTTCATATTGCAACATAAAAAAATATATAGAAAAAAAAGTGTAGCTGCATGTTCACAATACATACATTTACTACTTCACAGCTTCTTTCGCATGACAAATACTACCTGAATAATCGCATCAACCTTTGAGAGCTTTTTGCATTGTTGTACATCAAAAGTGAAAACCTAAAACACAAACAGTGGAGATGGGTGTTCAAACCCATAACTGACACTGAACCCGAACTCCAGCCCATACGTGTGCTTGGGTGCACCAGTTAACAACCATAAGCTCCATTTGTTAAAATCTGTATCCGCGTCTTACACTTGACCGTGATCTGGGCCGTGGCTTCGATTATGCCCAAGCTGCTCATGGCAACGCAGGTGTAGTTGGCCGACTCGCGGACGCTGTCCAGCACCAGGACGTTGCGGCCCACCGGCATCTCGTCCTCGGGGGTCAGGTCCTCGGTGTGGAGCATCCACTTGACGTAGGGCATGGGGGAGCCCACAGCCACGCAGGTGATGTTGACGCTGCCCCCCGGCATGATCTCCTGGCTGGTGGGCGTGATGGAGAAGCGAGGGGACACACGCCGGACTGGGAGGAGGCATGAGGAGAGGAAGAGGGAGGGGGGAGGGAGGCAAGGGAGTCAAAATAAGGAGAAAAAAGAAAAGAGGTAACAAGAGAGACGGATGAAAATTGACCCTTCTCGGGGATATACTTTAGCGGCTAGCAGCTAATTAGCAGCTGCCTAGCGGCTACAGAGCAGTTCAACGTGGTAAAAATGTGAACTGAAATGCAACAAAAAATTAAATAAAGAAGACTAGACTTTTCAAAAATATAGAAATAATGAGAAGGAACTAAGCTAACAAAAACTGCTTCAACAACAATATAGAGAGATTGACAATAAAGCAACGATTCATAGCAACAAGGTTCCATTGACCAAAATTTGACCCATCACAGCACAATTAAAGACACAAAAATCTATTATGAGTTTCTCATCTTTGGAACTGAAACTGATGGCATACATTTTAACTATGGCAATGATCACCGCAACACCAGGAGGAGTGAAGCTGTGGTAACGGCCATGTGATAAACACATATCACATAAGGCCAACATGGTAACCCGTCACTTCCTGTACTCCCAGGCGCTCATACCCAATCAGGAGGGAGACCGTTACAGGCTCCTCCCACAACACAGGAAGTATGGGGTTACCAGGCTAAAGCTAATCATGGTGTGTCGCTATCGTCTCCCTTACATCGCATTCTAAAATGCAAATTTTATTGGGAGGCAGCATGTGTCGTACCGCCCCTTCTCGCCTGCTACTACCTAGGAACCACTAAAGATGAGAAACTTTAATCAGATTTTTGTGGTTAAAGGGTAGATCCACTGGACAAAGCCTGTTTAAGATCTCACACGGTTCCATTGACAGATGCAGCTATCAGATTCACAGACAGCATGCATAGATAGACCGAGGTAAATCAGGTAAAACGATAACAAAACCAGAGATTAAAAAACTGAGATAAAATGCATAGAAGAATATAACTGAAGGATCGCTAGCATGCCCAGACAAGAGACGATTGGAGAGGAGAGGAGAGATACAGGTGAGAGGATAGAGCACCTTACGTAAAAGGAAAAAAGAGAGACAGAGTGAGTAAGAGAAAGCCAGAGGAAGAGAGAGAAAAGGAGAGAGAGAGAAAGAGAAGAGAGATAGAGAGAAAGGGGGGGGTGGGGGTGGGAGAGGGGGGGGGAGGGGGG
>OMKX01091332.1:9106-23881 GCA_900302425.1 Brosme brosme
GTTTTCACCTGGATGTTCTCTCCATCCAGATTGGCTGATCCTATCGCCTTCAGCCTCTCATCTGTCCAATAGACTCTGTTGCACATTGTGTCCACAGCAATGCCCCCAGGCCAGCCCAGACTGGTGTTTACCAACTCCCTCCGCTCAGAACCATCCATCCCAGCTCGCTCAATCTTGGCTACATTTCCAATCTCAGTCCAGAACATAAGCCTAGGACAGAAAATAAAACAATAGTAAATATAAATGGAGGCGTTGCATGACTAGACCAGTTCAGTCTTGGGCCCTTTCTTGCACCATCTGCTTAAGTTTAGCAATTTTTGCTCAATCGGAGATAAACACCAGTGTTTTGGGTAACTGAAAGGTAACTTAAACAATCTGCATGACAGATAAGGAGGGATGAAACCCAAACATACCATGGATAATAACAGAGTCCATTGTTGGAGTGTCATCACCCATTAAAGAGGTCTGGACTGATTTTTATATGAATCAGATCTGAAGGGATTTTAGATTAAACTGGCAGGGAAGACTGTCAGCAACAACAGTGAACCATTGTGAAATGCAAACAAGACTGCACAAAACAAACCCCTTTTGTGGCATCAGTGCCAGAGATCGAGGCTGGTCCAGGTCTTCATCCATGATAACGCTGTAGTCTGGTGCCTTGGCAGTCGCAGTGTTCAATCTCACAGCAACAATCTGACTTTTGACCCCATCAATCCAGTACAGGTTCCTCCCAAGCCAGTCCACGGCAACAGAATCTGCCCGCACGCCTGTGGATCGGGCGAGTCGGGTCAGATGTCATGGTTGCATGCACAGAATTATTCACTGTCAAGAGTTGTTATATTGTAATGTTAAATGAAATATCATGGGTAGATGCAGATTGAATTGGTATCACCAAGCATAATACTGTGACCGTATAGAATTGCTAATCAATGTAATTTTTTCTTAAGTTGCATTTGGCCAGTTAGCAGAATGCGCGTTGCTTGCGCATTGTGGCGGTGGCACATGGTGTGCCAGTAGTGTCACTTAGGAAGAAAGCTACAGCTGACCCGAGGGGTTTTAACTTAGTCTTTAGAGCGTTCGCCATCTAATCCAGGAGGTTTCTGGGTCAAAATCCTTCAGCTGTGTTGGTGTGTGACCTCTAATTAGGGTGCCCTTCATCTTTTGATCCAGCGAGGACCACCGGATGCTTTCAGAGTCCAGGCTGGCCCAAAACACTTTCTGCTCCCTCCAGTCGTAGTCCAGGGACAGGATGGCCTTCTTTGCCGTGGACGGCAGCACCTCTAGACTACCACTACGCAGGCCGAACAGGATGAGGTCCGTCTGGACTGACGACAGCATAAGTGGCTCACCTGCAGGGGGTGAGGGAAACACAACTTTCTCAGCCTGATTTCGGTTGGTCAATACCCAACTGTAGCAGCGACAAAAGCCGGTTCTGGCCCATTAATGTGGATTAAATAAACTCAGACAATGCATATGCAAGAGTTGCCCTATGAAAGTGCTGCATTTCTCACTAAAGGTAATCTCTTCCAGTGTTCACCAATTGTAAAATCTAATTTTCATAGTAATTTAAACAGTTTGACTATTTCAATGGTATGCCCCATGCAGTAGTCCTACTACGACATCAGGCTGAGTAAGGAAAGCGTGTACATTACCAGTGATTTTGCAGTGGCGGCCGTCCGCCTGCATGACATAGCCTGGGTGACACTGGCACTGGAAGGAGCCTGCCGTGTTGACGCATAGGTGACTGCACACGCGTAGAAGACTGTCTGCACACTCGTTAACAGCAGCACATTCGTCAATATCAACACAGGTGTCTCCGTCCTCAGCAAGCTTGAAACCCGGGGTGCAGTGACATCGCTACACAAGAGTGGGATGTATTTTTGTTTTCAAAAAGCAATGAACTCCGAAGACCACCATGTAAACAGATGGTAGGTCAGAGTTATGGTTTGAGCATGGGGCATTTCAGAGGTGCTCTCCTCTGGTCAGCCAGAGGAACTAAGGACATCAAAATAAAAACACTTTATCTTTACCTTTGAGTTATTATCATAAAAAAGGTGGCTATTGTTGAGTAATTCCAAATGTATCCCGATTCCCATTTTCAATATAACTTTATTCTCTTGGTCTTTTGTCATATGCCCCATGTTAAACACTTCCACTAGAGGACTGCCCTACTGATGTGCAAGGCAGAAGCGCCACGCCTTACCGTTCCCTGTGGAGTGCTATGGCACATGTGTGAACAGCGGGCGAAATCTTGTGCGGTACATCTGGTCCAACAGGCCCCTCCCTCGTCTGAGCCGTCCGCACAGTTGGTCACTCCATTGCACACCTGTTTCAGCTCCAAGCACTCCTGGCTGCCACACTGGAACTGGTTCAGAGGGCAAGTTGCAGCGCCACCTGGGCACACAGCCACGGTCAAGTTCAGAACGCAAAAGCCTAGAGCAATTCAAAAACAGGTAACTCGTTTTCATAGAAAAGTCTCAATGCAACAGTTCATCACATGTTTGTCCTTTAAATTCAGGTGCAAAATATGAGGAAATCTCAGGTACACTGGGCTAGGGGTTAGGGCAACTCTCAGCCCAAGGCTCCATGTTTGAACCCCCAGTCTACCTGTAAGCTTCCCTCAGCAGGATGCCTATATCCCTATCTGCCCATTAAATACATCTAAACCTGACAAGTGGCTTTGGACAAAAATATATATTGCCGTTAGCCCATTTGTGTGTACGTCGTTCCACCCCTCACATTCCATCTCGTCACTGCCATCGTCGCAGTCTTTCATGCCGTCGCAGTGCCAGGACTTGGGTATACACCTGGTCCTGGAGCTACAGGTCCACTGGAACTCCCCACATGTCAATGGAGCCACAGGACAATCCTAGAAAGAGGAGTCCTCACGTTACCCTGACACGATGTTCTGTTTCTTTTGATCATCCAACTGGACTTTTGATAACGTCAATCCAAACATTTATACAACTGTGATGTGTAAAGATTTTACAACACATTTAAGAATCACCGTCATCAGTACAGTGCAGTTTAGTTTTACTCACCAAACTAAACTTGAAATTATTCTATTATTGAGCCACAATTAACATTGTAAGGGCACTTGAATGCAAGTGGTAAGAAGTTCATTTTATAACAACCTCCAGCACCAGTTCAACATTGAATTGACAAATTGTACAGGCAACCCAACCCATACCTTCTCATCTGTTCCATCTTTGCAGTCCTTGTCTCCATCGCAGACCCACTCTGGGATGAGGCACTCCTTGCTCAGGGGACAGAGGTGCTTGGTGGGGCAGACAGACGGCCTGGTGCAGCTCTTCTCGTCCGAGTGGTCCCAGCAGTCGGGGTGTCCGTCGCACCTCATGCTGTCCGACACACACTGGCCGCTGGTGCACCTGAACTCACTGACGCTGCACTCCTGCTTATCTTCTTGGGAGAGGAAAGATACAAACCACTTTTAGAGTTTGTCAGTTTCAAGAGGGCTACGGTAGGAGTCTAAATAAGGTGTGTTTGCTGCAATATGCATACTGCAAGAGCAGTTTAGGCAACCAGGAGTATCCCAGTCAGGTGATGCCCTGCCTCTCTCCCTCCCTCTCTTATGTCATGATATTTTACCACAGTTTGCTTCATCGCCACCATCCAGGCAGTCGCGTTCGCCGTCACACAGGAAGGTCTTGGGTAGACAGCGGCTCTGGTCATCACACTGGTGAACACAGCCTTCTGAGCGCTTGGAGCACTCCAGCTCGTCTGAGCGGTCCTGGCACTGCGGTATACCATCGCACACCTGCTCCTTCTCTATACACTTTTTACCATGGGCACACTGGAACTGACCTGGGGTAGTGTGATATGAACACATGAATGGTTATTAGTCACACTTTGATTACCTTGGGTGAAATACAAAATTGTATTGTGTCATTGCTGAGCCATTACCGAAAATCGTTTATTCCAAACAACTCATCTTTACACAGCTTATCCCCTCACACGATCACCACAGGAGGCAATCTATTTAGAAAGCATACTACAATATCCACAGCTATTAACTCGTTTAGGTCAATTAAAAGTAACACGTTATCTTTAGAATATATTTGGTATGTTTTCTTCCCCCGCAGAAAACAGGACTGAAACGATGCAAAACAAGGTTGCTAGATAGATAGCAGTGTCTGGCCAAATTCCACAACAAATTAAAACATGGCACTTTTACTTGTTTGGCAAGTAGTAGAACATTCATCCTCGTCTGAACCGTCTTTGCAGTCTAGTTCTCCATCGCAGACATGGCTGTAGAGGACACAGTCTGTGCCGTCCCGGCATGGTTTGGCGCCCAACGAACACTTGACGGGGGCGAGCAGGCTGGGAGTATGTACCAGGTTCTCAGGGGCCGAGGGCAAGGGGGGCGTGGTGGCTCCGATTTTCTTCTGTTCCGCTTCCTTGTCCACTGAGGGATGACAAGGACAACCCATGCGTCAAATAAACTACAACAAGACTACTTGAGAGAAACATATTGAAGTTAAACAACAAACAAGGTATTGGGGCGATTATTGCATAATCAAGCATGTTTTTGATTGGACACTTAAATCCCACAAAACTGCACTATAAAATGCTAAATGCAACTCCTCACCATATGAAATAGAGTTGATTTTGGACTTTGTTATATAATGGCACAGTGAACATTTAGTTATTAAGCTTCATCCTAATGAGGCGTCCATATCCTATTCCTTCTGGGCCTGCCTAGGGACATCTGGTTCAGTGTTCCTTTGAGGAAAAAATAAATATACATTTAGTCAAATGTAGGCCCTACCACAGGTTTCTTCATCACTGCCGTCCACACAGTCCCTTTCCCCGTCGCACAAGAACGTCTTGGGCAGACACCGGCTCTTGTCGTTGCACTGGTGGGCGCAGCCATTCCCTGCCTTTGAACACTGCTGTTCATCCGAGTGGTCCTGACACTGGAGCACGCCGTCACACACCTGCCCCAGGTCGATGCACTTCTTCCCGTGGGCGCACTGAAACTGGTCTGCTTGAGCAAAACAGTCAACGGCAAAAGTTCTATAGCAAGTTTGTAGTCATAATATAGTTGATAAGCTACGGGTGCAGAAATCTGACCTAAAATTTAAGCAACACTTGCTAAATGAATGACTATTATCAACATTAAATAAAAGGTTATTATAACAGGCACCAGAATTTTCATGAAGCTAAAGAGGGACTATTCAATTAAAAAATAATTGTAACCATTGCCATAACAGTCCACCTTTTTTGCAGCCGATTGCACAGTCCTTCTCATCCGAGCTGTCCCCGCAATCGGCCTCTCCGTCACACACGTGGCTGAAGCGAATACACGCTGAGCCGTCATCACACAGTTTAGAGCCAAGGACGCACCTCAAAGGAGCGCTGCCAGGTAACACCACTATTGGTCATGTAGAGGGAATAGCAGTTATTTATTACCAGTGATTACATTATTTAACTGGCAACGGGCCCTGCTTGGTTTCTAAAACAAACGACTATTTTATTTTTATATGAAATAAACAGTTGGCTCACCTCGCAAGAGCAATAAAAATTGCCACAGCAGTATACAACAACGCAGACATACTGCCATGGTCATGAAGAAAATCGAACAAAAAAGTACTTGACGCTGTTTGTCTTTTTTGTCTGTCTTTACGCATTTTATAATGATGTCAGGTGAACTCAATGAGAACTAATTGGAAGGGGGGTATTGGGGACGATTGATAGGTAGTTCGAATGTATCGTAAATTACAGGTAATTTTATAATATGTAATGCAAATTTATCATTGTTAATGTCCTTATGGTTGATGGAAGAAATGTTTTTATTATTTTTTTTAAAACCATAAACGCTTGAAATCCTTTTCCAATCCTTTTCCAAAACAAATCATGCTGTCAAATGAACAATGAAGTTGTCGTGAGCCAATCGGACCAATCGTTTGCACGGCCCCTTGTCAATGTTTCGAAATGTGTCCAATCAGAGTTGGGAGAGGCGGGATTTAAAACGCGTATGCAGCAAGCACGCGTATTTGAGTATTTTGTTCCAGTCTATCTAACTGGCCTAACTAGCTCCAGTAGCATTGAGAAAAGCCAACATTCCCCTTGTTAAAATTAGTGGATGCTATATAAGGACTTAAGATAGTTTTATGCCACTCAAGTGGTATGTTAAGCGGTGTCCATCGCATTCATTAAAAACTGGAGCGTGGTGAAGTCAATTTAAGGGTAACTATTGCGACGATTTGGGTTGTTTTATCGACTTTGATACGTGTTGTTTTGTGTGAAGGAGCGACCTAGCTTCACTAGCTAACTTCAGTTAGCAATAGTTCGCTGCAAGATGCTAACTCGTTTTCTAATCGCATCGGTGACGCGCGTTTGTTTCAGTAAAAGTTCCAAACAACATCTTTATATCTCCCATTAAAATCCACCAGTTTGAAAAATATACACATGTTTCGTTTATTCGATTTGCATAAGTGTGTTGGCTAATATTAGTTCGCAAAGTAGCGGGGGTTGATTGTTTTCCACAGATCACAACAAAAGGATTTCTGATAACTAGCTTGGTGATGCTAATGTTAGCTGGCCTAGTTAGATAAGATAGCCTGTACACATCGGCTACAACACCTACAACATGCATGCGTGTTTTTTAAAGCTTGATTTGGCTTGGGGGATCTCATTTGAATACCTTGTCTGCGTTAGCAGCCTGGCCCACGCTAGTGAAGTGATTGTTGTGATGGGACTGAGGAGCAAGGCCCCCTCAGAGAGCAGCCGGCCTGGAGGCTGTGCAGGCAGGCTAGTGGGTGTTAGCTATGTGGACATTTTAGAATACTCGTGTTTTATATTCAATCCATCAGAGTTGTTCTGGTTCTTTCGGTGTTTTAGCGTGAGTACGCATGAATGACCAACCGTAGTGTGTGTCACTCTAGGATCTGCAACGCGTTCTGTCACACCCTGTTTTGCTGACAAGTTTGCAGGTTTAGCTGGCTAGCGACATGTTGAACGTTATTTATGACAAGCTCGCCTCATTTTTTCAATCTGCCCATGCACCTCACCAAATGTTTTATTTTTTTTTGAGGAGAATTTATACTTGATATATTAATATAATTTCCGTAAACTGCATTAATGTTGCATAACGTTGAAATGCTTTGGAAATCGGTTTATGAGGCTCTCTCTTTTTTGGGGCATTAGTATTAGTCAAATATTGTTTATTTTACTCAGTGTTTATTGTTGAGTGTTGTTTATGCACCACTTCTTCTAGGTGTCTAGATCCTCTGCCCACATCCTGTTTCCCCTGGCCTTAGCCCCATCTCTCCTGGGTCAGTAGAGGGGCCACACCAGAGCAAGGGCCCAAACTGTGCCTCCAGGTCCCCTCTGCCTCTGCGTGTGACTGGTTGTAAGGCTGTCTGGAGACCCTCGGTTCGCCCCACCAGGATGTCCTCCATCTTGCCATTCACCCCTCCTGTGGTCAAGAGGCTGCTGGGCTGGAAGAAGTCCGCCAGTGGCCCTGGAGGAGCAGGTGGGGGTGAGCAGAACGGACAGGAGGAGAAGTGGTGTGAGAAGGCGGTGAAAAGCCTGGTGAAGAAGTTGAAGAAGACAGGCCAGCTGGACGAGCTGGAGAAAGCCATCACCACACAGAACTGCAACACCAAGTGTGTCACCATCCCCAGGTATGACCTTTTGACATGTGACTTGTGATATTGAAGTACTAGTGACAAAGCACTTCCATTGTACAAGTTATCCACATGCATTGTGTATCTGCAAGATCACAACACATTTAGAATTAGGGCAAATATGTATATTGAGTTTTAATAATTCCTTTCTTGAATCCCTGGTGTGCTACACTGATGAGGAAAGGTTTGTTCAGGGTTGTGTTCCAATATGGAAAGTTGCAGTTGGCTTATTTTAAGTAACACCTGAAATCCAAGGAATGCTGTAGATTGAATGCTGTAGTCGGTTGTAGCACTCTGTGAAGGGAGACATGACAAGGGAGGAAAGAGGATGTTGTCTTTATCAGCCAGCCAGCCTTGGTGGCCCAGACTCCTGTTCCCTGGGAACGGCATGTCACCTGATGCACTTCCCTGATGCTCTGTCGAGTACCACGTCAGAGGGTTGTCTCCAGATAGCTTGTCCTTATCGCCTGAGAACTACACTAAACTCCTGTGTTTGTGTTTTTAAGATACACCGGCTAGCTTGCAGAGAGGGAAATCATGGCTGGTCTTTCTTTTATTTAAATGTATGGCTTTTGAGTGTGGATGATTGCATAGAGAGAGTTGTTGCCCTAAGCTGGATGTTGGCATGTTTTGGCTGTGGCTGATGTCTTCACCAGACCACCAGTTATTTCATTAATATACTCTATACATCCTATTGGGTGATGATGGAGATGGTGTTTTGTTTTGTGCCTAATTGACTAGTGGACATGCACATTGGTCATAGTCATATAAAGTCACCCAGAACACGGTGACTACTCCGAAGCGTAGTTGACATCCCACTTAGCCCCAGTGCGAGATGCAGCACAACACACAGTCCTGTCCATCTCCTGTCCTTCAGAAGCAACTACTCTTTCTTCTCCATTCCATGTTTTATGATTTACTGAACATGTTCAATCAATGTTTTTGAGAATGTCTGAAACTGGAAATGTCCTCCTCTCCGCCCTCCTCTCTGTCCCATTGTGTCTTCAGTGTTTGTTTGAATGTCACCAGAAAAGGTCCACTGTCTCAGATATAAACTGCCGTAGAGAGGAAAACCGTTTATTTTTGGTGTTCAGTACAATACCACAATTGTTTACGAGTGTTGTTTCTTTGTTTCACCAACAGTGTCATTGTGTTTGAGTGGATTCCATTGTTTTTTTTTCTTTACATGCATTTGTCAAAAGGCTTCTCTTATTGTTGTTTGTCTTTTTCTTTCATTACACTCTAATAAGAGGCCTTTTAGTTGTTTACATTTCCCATACTGATATTTCTGAAATATCCATGTCCCATGTTTATCATCTTTTGTTTTTGTTTTGTTGTTTTTTCTCTGTGCACAGCAATTGCTCTGAAATATGGGGACTGAGTCCACCAAATACGATAGAACAGTGGGATACCACAGGCCTATACAGCTACCCTGACCAAACCAGGTGACTATCCTTACCTCTTGTATGGTTTTGCATACAGCTTTGATGTGGGGAAACTTGTCTTTATAGTATACAGGGGGGGGGGTTGCGTGGCAGACATTGAGAACATCTCTGCTTCTCGTTCTCGTCACTACCTCCCCAACGCGAATCCATCTCCCTCCCTCCCTCCCCCATCTGCCCATCATACCCATCTTCTCCACCTTTTTGTCCTGCCTCCCTACCCTTCCCTTTGCCCTCTTCTCCCCTCTTCTCCCTCCCGTGTGTCTTCCCGCTTTTCTCACCACCATTTCCTGGTTGCTGTCCAATCAGATCACTGGATGGGCGCCTGCAGGTCTCTCACAGGAAGGGGCTTCCCCATGTAATCTACTGCCGCCTGTGGCGCTGGCCTGACCTGCACAGCCACCATGAGCTGCGTGCAATTGAGGCCTGTGAGTACGCCTTCCACCTCAAGAAGGATGAGGTGTGCATCAACCCCTACCACTACCAACGGGTGGAGACCCCAGGTGAGAGTCTCAACTACACCTACCTAGGATCCATCCTTGCATATAAAGTTGGATGGTTTAGCACTTACTTCGGGAGAGACTAGATGGTCATCGTAACATGGCATCCAAGCTGGAATTGTCTTCTCCCGGTGTTAAAAGCGACAGCGATCAGTATAATGACAATATTCGAAGTTGACAATATCATTACATGTCTGTAATGCGATGCCCATGATAATTATCATGTGCATTGATTAGTAAATGATAATACCCAAATATCATCAATAAAACATTGTTGGTCAACCCTGTGCTGCTGTGCATTGCATCTTGACTAAGCTTTGTGGTGCCTTTCTCCAAACCTTCCAGTCCTGCCCCCTGTCCTCGTGCCCAGACACTCTGAAATCCTGACGGAGTTGCCACCGCTGGATGACTACACCCATTCCATACCTGAGAACACAAACTTCCCCGCTGGGATTGAACCCCCAAACAACTACATACCAGGTAAGACTGGGTCAGACTGCTGGCTGGACAGATGGACCTCATCACCCAGCCACTTGTAGCTCTCATATCCAACCTAAGCATCTCGAATGAAGAAAACAATTCATCTTTTCATCATGGGATCCCATTCAATCTTCGGTAATGCAAATAAGGGAATCGCGTTTGCTTTTTACATATTTGTAATGAAAGCTTTCATTTGTCTTTGCTGCTTGTCAGACAAAGCGATTCAATTGCTTTGCAGGACATTGGTCATTGTTTATGATATAAAGGAAGCCTTAGATTATTCTACACAATAATGTTAATCCGCTTCTCTTCACATCGGCCTGCATTATTCAAAGTTGTTGTTTTCTTTCCATGCTGCCCAAAATAATGTGATCAAAGCTTTAAACATCTGCAATGACGATGACAATGTCTTGTTTTTGGAGCGGAGTTGGGCATAACACTCCCTCGCAATAGGAAATGATAGACGTCATTCTAGTGTTCCGGCTCTGATCATGCAAAAGGCACATGATCGTTGCTGGGCAAAGTCACACTTCCTGATTTTTCAAGTTGCAAAATGAAGATGCACCTCTCCACTGGCGATGACATCATGTTTTCCTCCCACTCGTTTCCACAGAGACCCCCCCGCCTGGCTACATCAGTGAGGATGGAGAGGCCAGTGATCAGCAGATGAATCAAAGTATGGACACAGGTACTCTAGCCTAGTGCTGCCTGCCTACCGCTCATCTGTCCCCCGCGGGCCAACACCACAGCCCCTGTTGTGTCCAACCTGTGCAATTCTACACCATGCTCACTTTTGATGAATGAATAACATCCACGCCTCCAAATCGTAGTATTTGATTAATTTTTAAAATGAATTGGAATGTTTTGGCATTCTGTTCCATTTTGAAAATGATTCTACTTATTGTGGACTTTTCCTTAAGGGCCGCTGTTGCGTGCCAGTGTTTGACTTTGCTCTTATGTGTCCAGGTTCTCCTGCAGAGCTGTCTCCTAGCACCCTGTCTCCAGTAAACCACAGCATGGGTAAGCCTGGCCCCGGAAGTCCTCACACATCAGCAAGCGAATCCAAACGACAAACTAAATTAATGAAATGTACTGAAGCATTAACTCTATCTCCACTAGGGCTGAGCCTGAATATTCCGATTTTTGGATATTCGTTTGTTAGGTAGGTATTCAAATCGCAATTCAGGATTTGAATGCAACAAAAACTATTCTTGTAAGCCCTACTCTCCAGCTTGGACAGTGGTCCGGTGTTGGCTCAACTGGTAGAACATGTCATTGACACTACACTGGTGCCACCCAGGCTAAGAATGTATGCACTCATGGTATTGTGGTGCTGTGGATAAGGTCCACCAAATGGCATCTATTAAGATGGATGAAATATTCGACCGCCAGTGGTACCAGATGGGTATATGCTGTCCGCTACCACAGCCATCATAGTGAAAGAAGTGCATTTCATTTGGATGAATTCCTAGGGTTAGGGTCAGTCCTTATTTCCTAACCCTCGATTTCAGTTTTGTATGGGATGCATAAAGATGGTATTGTGGCCATATTATTGCCACAACTTATATCCAACTTTCAATTATTTCAGATACATTGCATTCGGGAGCAATTTATGGGCATCTTGCTCAAGGATGCCAACAAGTAGGCTGTAGAGATTAGGTATCAAACAAAGTACCTTTTGTCTGGGAGTCGATCTTCCCGTTGCATTAAGTAATTTAGCATGAGTTTTTATACTGATCGACTTACACATGAGGCTAAGGACAATCGAAGCAAAACATGGTCAGCTACAAAGTAACTGCACGGCCAAGTTTTTGTACACAACTAGACAGTGCATAGTAGCTATATTAATCAGAAAGATAAGGTTGGTAAAATTCTTATTTTATTGGTTCGTTATAGGTGCATCTCAGTGATCTCAACAAATTGCTTTCTAACTTCAAAAGAACAGCTAAAAAGGCCTAAGTTCACAAGTCAGTCCAGATGATAGAATGAGCAAGCTCTGATCCCATCTCCCCCTACCCAGACCTGCAGCCGGTGACCTACAGTGAGCCGGCATTCTGGTGCTCGATAGCGTACTACGAGCTGAACCAGCGCGTTGGTGAGACCTTCCATGCCTCCCAGCCCTCACTGACGGTGGATGGGTTCACGGACCCCTCAAACTCTGAGCGCTTCTGCCTGGGCCTGCTGTCCAACGTCAACAGGAACGCCACTGTGGAAATGACCCGCAGGCACATAGGTATGGTTGCCGGGACTTCCTCTGATGGAATGGTGCCTTCTGGGAACAGTGTTTTTACATTTTGCTGTTTTTATTTTTATGACCTACATTTAGTTTACACCAAATTGAATCCATAAGAGGATAGCGTCACAAGCAGGACAACTAAATTATTTATTCTGTTTGGTTTCTCGCTCACAGGAAGAGGAGTAAGACTGTACTACATCGGTGGTGAGGTATTTGCGGAGTGTCTGAGCGACAGCGCCATCTTTGTCCAGAGTCCAAACTGCAATCAGCGGTACGGCTGGCACCCGGCCACCGTGTGCAAAATACCTCCTGGTAGGTTCTGGTGGACCGAAAGGTCTTGAGCTTTCAGTAAGAAATATAACCACCCTAGCATTCAACAGCACCCTGCGGCTGCAGTTAACGGCTTAAAGGCCCAGTGTGTAAAATGTAGTAGCAACCAGCGACGATTGCAACCAACTGAATTCATTCATTCATAGGATATTTTGGCCGAAGGACAGAGCATGAGGCGTGTCCGAGAGAGGGTCAAGCTATTAAGACACATAGTATAACGCCATGGTGTGTTGCGAATTTCATATACAAAATCGCTCATTATAAAGCTCTTACACAACAACGGTACTAAAAAAGTACCACAAATTGGTCATAGTTATGGAGATAAACCCACCACAGTTTGTCTGTTCTGGGCTACTGTAGAAACATGGCAGTGCAACATGGGGGCCCCTTTGGAAGAGGACCTGCTCTCTATGTAGACATAAAGGGCACATTCATCAAAAACACTGTTTAATTAAAACATACTTATGAATATTATGCAATTTTTTTGCAATATCCTTTCCACTAGAGGCTTTTTAATTATACACACAGCACCTTTTAAAGATGATGTTCATCTTTTAATTCTGCAATATATATTCATGACTTCTCAATAATGACTATAACCGTGCCAAGTGTGTTTTTCAAATTCATGGTTCATGCGCACTTCCTGAGCGCTCTTTTCCTGTTGCCACATTGTGCAACACAAGTGCTGTCAGAGCACATGTGTGTGTGTGTGTGCGTGTCTTGCATAAACTATTCACCAGGGGCCCATATTGTGCAACAGGACTGTGACAGCACTGCAACTCTCTCGTGCGTGTCCTACCAGAGGTCCTCGGAAGGCCCATCTGACCCCCATCTCTCCTTCTCCCCCTCCCAATCGTGTTCAGGTTGCAACCTGAAGATCTTCAACAACCAGGAGTTTGCGGCTCTGCTGGCCCAGTCGGTCAACCAGGGCTTCGAGGCGGTCTACCAGCTCACCAGGATGTGCACCATCCGCATGAGCTTCGTCAAAGGCTGGGGAGCAGAGTACAGGTGAGCACCGCCCTTATAAAGGCTGTTTATTATTTAGTCATTTAGCTGACACTTTTGTCCAAAGCTACCTTTTCATTTTTTTTATTTGTACATATCATTAATGAGTGGGTAGGGGTTGGGCATCTTGCTCAAGGATGCTTACAGGTAGACTGGATATTGGGGTTTGCTTTAGTACCCTTACCTTTCCTGCCCTCTGGATTGTTTATACCCACCATCTGTAAAACAGTGGCACTTTTGAGTTAATCTTTAAATTGGTTTCCATCATCAAATGTGTATCAGTAAGTAGTGTTGTTGTTTTTGTTTGGTTAAAAGGTGCTTTTATGTAAGGCATGTTCTTGCTGAATAGACCTTGCCTTTTACCTGTAAATCATAACAAAAAAGGTTAAAGCCATGTTTTGTACTGACACAACTGCTTTTCAGACACAGAAGGGTTTCAAAGATTCAATGTGTGTTTCTTTTTGTTTTTTAGGCGACAGACGGTTACAAGCACTCCTTGCTGGATCGAGCTGCACTTGAACGGACCCCTGCAGTGGTTAGACAAGGTTCTGACCCAAATGGGCTCACCCTCTGTGCGCTGCTCCAGTATGTCCTAAGCAGCTCCAGAACCACCCAAAACGTCAGCCCATAACAAAGATCATGAAATTCTAAACTTGCGATTCCTATCATGGGGGAAAAACTAAACTTAAAAAATCCCACAGAATGAATTTATGTTTAAATTGTCATAGTATTTGTGGCCCAGCTCCACCTCCCTTTTTAAACTTTACACACACACACAAACACTTAAACACACTTGCGCTCACACACATGAATCACACATACAGACTTCAGCATAGAATTTGGCACTTTGTTACCCATGGAAGTCATGCACCTTGTTAAATTGCTTTTCCCCAAATCCTTAATTTTAGATCTATTTGTGGTACAAATGAGATGTATATTGGTTTTAGTCCAGGAAGCGGGGGGCAAATACCAAAAATATCTGTGAATAGTTTCTCAGTATTGGAGAACGCTTGTACGAGTAACACAAGCATGAAAACTTACATGAATTATGGTCCGGCCCGCCCCCAACCATGGTTCTGAACCTAAGTTTACTTTTCTCTGGGAATCGTGGACCCATCTTAGGTTGGGGA
>OMKX01091332.1:23905-37184 GCA_900302425.1 Brosme brosme
GGTTGGCTTGGCGAAGAAAAACGATGACCTTTTAGGTGGTGGTTTTCCCCTGAGGGGGAAACGACCATACTGTGTTTATGAAATTAGATTGCTGATTTGACTTCACTCTCCTCATTATTCTTTTTAACTCGTGTTGTGTCGTTGTATGACACGCCTCTTTAACGGACGAATAGGAATGTTGGCCCACAAAGAAAATGAAAAAAACCCAAACAAACTCAGTCTGGCTGTAGTTTAAATATTTGTCATTATATGGCACCCTAACAAGACCCTTACTTTATTGTAAATGCGCCCCCTCCCTCCCCTCCCCTTCCCTTACAAAATCCCAATCTGACATGAAGCTATTGAGTTACGGTCCAGGTTTTGCCGGGTGCACTGGGCAGGGACCAGAGAATATCAGCCGTCAGGCAAAGCTTTTTTTTAAGTTTATTTCTTATTTCTTTCTTGTTTTGACATGACACTGGGAGTCCTGGGGCTCTGTTAGGTGAAGCATTAAATAAATTAAAGGTCTCTCACCGGGAGAAATTGAAGGTATCGGTTAATTTCATCCTGTATTGTTTTAGAATATATCCCCTTTCTTTTGCTACTTTTTTGTATTCTCATGTATTTTTATATATAAATATACTTAAGATTTTCTGTCATTCACTCTTTTTCTTAAAGTAATATTTTCAAGACCACAGCTGTTTTTAAAAGTCACATTAGAGAGCTTGGATCATTCCTCGTCGGCCCCCAGAGCTCTTCGGTTGGGATCCGTTTCCAACAGAAGTCTGTTGTCCTGGTGTGAGAACGACACACAATGATGTAGCCTGTCTATCCTTTTTTCTTTTTTCTTATTTTTACCTATTACTGTATCCAAAGAAGTCTGGTGCATTTAAAGTACATGAAGCAACCGAAAAGGCGTTCCTGCAACCGTTAAAAACCGTTTTCCGGAGGCATGTTGTAAAAAAAAAAAACGTTCTAGCCGTTCATCTCCTTCACATTTGTCAAAAAACCTTTTTTGTGACCTTTAAGTGCATATCTTGGCAGCTAAAGGTTAACCAGTTATAATTGAATTTCAAATGTTTTATAAACATGGCAGTATTCCTTTTATTTTTCGTTCTTTTTTTTAACATCGGAAAGGAAGATCGAATGAGCCTACACACTGGGATGTTCTGTGTTTAATGTGTGTATTGTATTCGTTCCTGTCTATAAAATATACTCTGTACAAAACCTAATGAGCTTGCAGTCTGCCATTCTTGACATTATGTGGCTGTTGCAAGTTTTTTTTAAACATTTTTCTCCCCACCCTCTCCTTTTTTTATGTAAATGTGTTTACTTTACGGCACTAGTGATTGTACTTTAAGTGCACCTAGTGAGTTTGGATTTGGGGAGCTGAACCATGTGTTAAAGGGTCCAGTGTTACATTGTTATTATCTTTGGCCTATAACATATGAATGTGAAAAAAATACATTACAATTCTGACGTGGACCAGAAGTACATATACATAACAGTAGTACAATGTGTGTATTTAACAGTAATATTTTTTTCTTCCTTTTTTGCAAAGCAGTCAGTACAGTAGATGTCGCAGTTGTTTTACCAGTAGAGGGCGATATTGATAGAGCAGTTTCTTTTTCTGACCATAAGCTTCTCAGGCGTGTGGCATATTATGCAGACTTCATCAAACACTAATAAAGATTTTTATTCTCATGATGTGTGCTTTTTCAAATAAAGGTTGTGTGATATTGGCTACTAAATTGTCACTTGTGTAATCTGGGTATCCCCCTCCCCGACTTGATATTCACATCAACTTTTTTATCGACAGCTTATAAGATTTCGCAAGAAGTTATATTATTGAATAGTGGATTTGCAACAACTGTTGAAAAAACATTTGCGAGGACAGTAATTATGGTTTAGTCCTTTTGATATAGGCTTAATGCTTACTATACTGTTTTGAGTCCAATAATGTGAACAGATCGACACTTAAAGCAAAAAAAACGGTTGACTCTTCCATTGTGGTGGTTGCATGACTAAATAACAAATTAATACATTTTTGGTAAATATTATGGTGGTACGTTTTTTATGTACGGTTTCCGATCGCGTACTTTATGTCAGATACGGCCACCGTAGGCTACGTCAAACTTGTAAACGTTGTAAGATTCCAAGTCTGCAGCAACAACATGGCCTTTACCTTATATTCTCTCATCCAAGCAGCAATCCTATGTGTGAATGCTGTCGCCGTTTTACACGAAGAGAGATTCCTAAGTAAAAGTAAGTGCTTTGTGTGTTATTGTGAAGCGCTGCTGTGTGTGCGTTATGTGATTTTAACCGGTCTTCATTTAGCGTCCAGCTAATCCATGGTTAGCTAAAATGATCTATAAGGGTTACGATCTCATTTGACAAACTAATGTTTTCTTATCAGTGTATACAATTATAGTTTCGATTATCTGTATATTTCCCTTTTGTAGTCGGCTGGGGGGTGGACCAAAGCGTCGGAGGTTTTGGGGATGAACCAGGTGTCAAGGTGCAGGTGATGACCCTCATTCGATCCGTAAGAACAGTGATGAGAGGTGGGTTTTTAGTTACACACACCCAACAGCATACCCCACCTATGACCCTGAGAACCACTGTATTTAACATGTTTTGTCCTTCTCATATCTCTTACAGTGCCGTTGATAGCAGTTAATTCTGTTTGCATTGTGCTACTGCTGCTGTTTGGATGAAGGATGACGCCCTTCTTCTCCAGGATCACTTCTTTGTGGCATCAGGAACCCGTCTCCATTACAAGCAGCCCAACTCGTTGTTGCCAGAACCCGCGCTCAGCAGCATGTCACGACTGCAAGCCACACCATTATATATATATATTATACCAATGAGCACCGACCGACTCCTGCCCCTTGTTTAATGCAGTGCAACGTATTATTTGCCATCTTGGTCTTCAATTTCGCTTCAGCGGTTTATGTTGATGCAGCCATGGACTACTGTCAAACAATACAACATACTTCAATTGGTTGTACTTTTCGTAGCTGTTTTGATCGAGTCAATGTTTTTACAATTAAACGAGTCATTTTTTAATTGACATGCGCATTCTGGTTGTCGCTTACCGCACTCCGTACTTCCTGTAAAGGATTATTGTGATATGATTAACTTACTGTGGCTTTGACTTCTTAGTCGTCCCAGGTGTAGGCATATCGGGGTCTTAAATCATGAAGATGGATACATTTAGTATTAACTCGTGGTATATACGATAAACTACGTCATCATAGCCAATATGTGGATGCGATTGGACATAGATCTTTAAACTCAATAACTTTAGCAGCATCACGATGGGAAATGTACAGAGTTTCGTGGTCGCCTCTTTCTCTTTGAGTGCAATGTATGCATTTTATGCTCATATGTACTGCTCTCATAAAGTCCTGAAATCCACTGTTGTAAACTACGGCGACCGGCTACCAGGGCTTGGATACCTTTTTGCAAGATATTTGCTCAAAGCTTTTTCAGTGACTCGGGGGTCCATAATAAACAAGAAGCAAACTGACGTTTCATATACGGTCATCAATTGCAGGTATGCCAATAATATCCATGTGACTACAATGCTAGAACTCACTGAATCTTGCTGAACCGAGATGCAGAAGATAACAAAGCAGTATTTCTTCCAAGGCTTGAAAACCAACTGTTGAGGAAGTTCTGTGCTGCAGCAGGTTATGGTTGGGACTACCCAGACAGCGAATACAGAGACGTCCCTCTGTGTGTCCCAGAGATCCTCTGTCTCAGGCTGATGTTGATGGTGCTGACCTCAACCCACTTCGCCTTGAACCCAGCAGGTGCAGAAACCGATCGGAATCGCATTTATTTGTTCATGTTTAATTAACTGCCAGTGGTTAGATTACTTTATAACTTGTTATTGATCTATTTTAGACACCACCTGGAAAATGCTCTTTCCTATTGGATGGGATTGTGTTGAAAGGGGTAAAGATAAGGACACTGTCTGATTATTTGGGAAGGAACGATTGTCTATTGATTAGGTGGTTTGAGTTCAAGCCGAAAGTTTCTGGGTTCTAACCCCAATGGCTGCAGTCTACCTGTAGGCATTCCTGAGCAAGATGCCCAACCCCTACCTTTTAATAGTGATGAACATCCTAATACAAATAAAATAAATCACTAAGTTGGAATGAATAAAAGCCTCTGCCAAATCATTGAATAGTTTAACCATTTTTTCATGGACCAGGTCTAGTGCGTGTGCGGCAGACCCTGAGGACTCTGCAGCCCATCGATGAGCTGAGGAAGGGTCGGTTCACTCTGCACGCCCGGGTCCTGGAGTACCGGACCGTCAGCAGTGGAGCAGAGGTGGACATCTTGATGTCGGCCACTTCCTGCCGCGGTCAGCTGGTGTGGGAGAGCACCCTGACACTGCTCTCCAGGGAAAGGTTTTACAAGATGCTCGAGGGTCTGCCCACCAATGATAACAAAGGTAAGAATGTGGCTACAACAGGAAAACAATCAATTCTTAGCTTCAATCAATAACAATGGTGATTTAGTATTTAGTATGAGTTTAAGTATTAGTTTTAGTTTTAAAGACTTTCTGGGTTTTACCTTTGACTTAAACAATATCTAAACACACGCGCACGCAGGCACACACGCACGGCAGTGTAGGAAATAGGGGGGTCAACATCATTGCCAAATCTCCGTCAAACAGGCATACCTCCATGTTTTTGCTCTTTCTCTTTTGCCAGATTGGACTGATAGACCCTCTTTGAAGAGAGTAGCAATGAGGGTCCCATGGAGTACTGGGCTTTGCTTTGCCTGGTCCTTCTGTGACTACTCCCCTAGTCCACTCCTGGCCCTCCCAGCGAGGCTTCTTGGCTGCAGGGGCAGAAGCTCCCCCAGCCTGTGGATGCTGTCTGTATGCCTGGCAGAGATAGAGAAGCACAGAGGTACAGTCATGTATGCTGTGTCACAATGGAATGATGCACGAAGAACATTCGATGCCCATGCTGACTTACTGACAGAGTGGCATGATTAGGATAAGTCAGGAAAATACGTAATTAGTACAACTCAATGTGTATTTCTTGTGACGTACTGAATCAGTGTTCAATAATGGGTTTAACAACGCCCCAGTATTCTCCTTTTTTGTACTTTATTTTTTCAAATGACGTGCTCAAATGACATGCTTAGTTATCTACGAATAGGCCCATTCATATTTAGTTTCTTTAAATATTAAATATGAAAAATGCTTTATACTATTGGTTATGACCTCCTTAATGCTGTACTGGTGAGGAGCATATTTCATGATCTGATTCTCACTCTTTGTTTTTTCGACAGGGGTGGATGCTATCAGACCTCCCATCAACCTTACTGTTAGATTCCTGGAGCCTCTATTGGTCCCAGGCCAGGTGGTCATCACGTTCTGGGAAACAATGACCGCAGATGGGGGGAGAGGCCTCCGTTTTCAAATGGAGCAACATGCCAACTCTGTGACTCATGTGGATGGATTAATCTGTAGGACTTGAATCAAATGGGTGGGTATTCATCTCGCTTCATCTGAGGCACAGCCAAAAGTTACATTTATGGCTTTAAACTCTATTTGACTTTCACGGGTTCCCTTTTCTAACACTAAGTGGTTGTACATGACATTATATCAATAGCCGTTACCTTTTCTATTGTTGACAATATCTTGACCAATAAAAATGACTGATCACAAACCTGTCCCCATTTAGTCTGAGCTGCAGCCTGCAGGGATGTCTTCTTCTTTTATTTCATGTAATTTCAAAGCAGATTCAGCATTGCTTAAGTACACCTAAATGTACCTTTTCCTTCGCATCAACCTGCATTGAAACGTGGAGATTTGTCTTGTGTGTATAGGTTATAACAAACAAAAGCCACACATTTTTTTATATTATATTTTTTAACTTGAAATATTAACTCAAAAAGCGTTTAGATTCAGTTCATGATGTAATTGGTCAACTTGTTTCACACCAACTTATCTGATAAACTTTGCCATGAATGGGCTTTTCCAAGGTTGGCCTGTAGTGTTGAATGCCCTCACCTCTGTCCCCGAAATATAGATACCCCTTTTGATCACACCTTTAATGTTAAACCCGTACTCTGTACCTCTTCCCATTAGCAATCTCTAGTGGCTTGAGTTGTAGCTACAGTTGTTTTATTTTCAGATGAGTTACAATCATCAGTTTGGTTCAAAATGATTACAAACTGAGTGTCAGCTCAGTCAAACTATGGGATCAGCATTTTTACATTTATTTGGTTTGTAGAAATGATGGCAAGAAAATCTATTTTTGAACAAAAGTAATGGTTGCAGTCCAAAAAGTGAAATAGTGCAGATTAGTTAAAAAAATTATAATATCAAACATGTTGGATGATACTAATATTGTGTGTGATGCAACATAAGTCATTACAGCACCCGGTTATGATTACAGAAGTGAGATTGCTGTCAATGATGTCACATGGAGATGCCATGTATTTCTATTTGGCAACATAGTATTGAGGATTATATATTGACATACTGTAGAAGTCGGGAGAATTATGTCGAACTATGTTACCCCTTTTAGCACCATATTAATTTTAGAATGAACATAAACCTAAAAAAAAATGCATTGAGAAATAATGAAAGGGCAAATGTATCACCATCAATATATGTTCATGCTAGGTCAACATGAAAACAAAGACAAAATGAAATACAATTCTTATAAAATTGCTGATCAATATACTCTAAAACGGAAACAAACATACCAGGGCTTCCAAC
The DNA here is from genome assembly GCA_900302425.1 of Brosme brosme. NCBI lineage: Eukaryota > Metazoa > Chordata > Actinopteri > Gadiformes > Lotidae > Brosme > Brosme brosme. Next base: position 30,639 of record OMKX01091332.1, read on the forward strand.
ATTGTCAGTATTAATGATAACATTTCTAACCAATTAAATATAACATTTTTACATTCTTTCCCGTAAAAGATTTCAGGTTTGTGGTGTGCATCATTGTCACCATAGTTACAGTCGAACCATTTAGGCACTTGTCAATCACGACACTCTTACCAATAGAATGGCGGTATTTACTTAATCAACACTCCCCCCATCAGCAAGCTGCCACAATTATCTCTGTTGTGATGTCACAGCCGGCTGCTGTCATTTGCATTTCGTTGCTGACTCACCACCTTCTCTAAGACCCAGTTAAGGTATATTCAGCTGTGTCATGCCTTCAAAGATGCAGTACAATGAGGGCTGTAATGAAGGCAAAAACAGACCATGAAGTTGGAAAATCAAATCTTTTTGTTTGTTTAGCCTTCAGGTCATCTTGGAGACCCGCCGGACCTTGGACCCTCCCTCTGGACGTCCTCCTCTGAGGCTGCTGTCGACTCCACCCCTGCCTCGGCTCCTCCCTCAGAGCAGTCATCTCCCGGCTGTTGACTCAGGTATCCACGTTGCTCAAGTTGTCCCCCATGGGCACCAGTACTGTCTCACACAGTATCTCTCTACAGTCATTACATCCTGAGATATAGTAGGATGTTTTGGGTTAGAGCCAGGTAGCTGTGGTTCACAGGAAGGTTCATGTTCAAATCAAAGCAGCTGGAGGAGCTCTGCAACAGCTCCTGAAACTCCAGGTTGACTTGTGTCTACCACAGACGGTCTATACAGGAGTCTACTGGTGTTGTGTTTATCTGTGTTTTATGCCCCCAACGGAGCCTTCAAGGCAGCGCTGCATCGAAGGCACTCCCCGCCCCCAACGGTTTCAGCCAATCACAGCACTGGCACACACACAATTAGGGTTAGGGTTAGGCTGCCTTGAAGGCTCCGTTAGGGGCATAAAACACCGACGAGCTGGTGTTGTGCTCTCCTTGATTACCCGAAGCCCTCTGTGTGCTTTCCTGATGACGTCAAGGAAGCAGAGGAGTGTCTCCACATGGAACACAAACAGTTCTTTGCCCCCCCTTAAGGTCATCTTAGATCCTGGTGTAACAGCCCATCACACAGGCCATGACGTGGTGTCCTACACAGAAAGAAAGGTTTAAGACTACCTGTGCCTTGGTACATAAAAGGAGCAGGCCATAATTTGTGTTTTGAATGGTCAATGTCTCTACTGGTTGTTTCGATACATTCAGAACCGCATTGTATTACCTTAATTCCGATCCCATATGTGGTTGTTGCGGCAGTCTACAGGCAGACCTCTTACATATGTTCTGGTCTTCCCCAAAGCTTGATACATTTTGGAGTTTTTGGGATGTAAACCGAGCATTTTATTGTTTGCCTTTGCTTTCCACCATTAGAACTATATTACAATTTTTCTATAAATGGACACCTAATCTAAACGTCTGAATGCCAAATTAACCCTAATCTAACTGGGAAGTCAAATATGGACATCAAACAATGTGCCTCATTGTTGATAACTTCCATCTATTTTATTTAAAATGTATACCATTGATTGGTTGTTTTAAACCTTGGTTTACTTTTTTATTTATTTATAATTTATTCTAGTTTCCAAATCTTCCCTATAGTGTGCACTAGGCTCTACATGGCAATCTTAAAATGCATTAAGTTCGAGGCCCCTGTGTGTGTGAGGCCCGTTTCAATTGAAAGATTTTAAAATAAAAAAGTGGAGTATAAATGCAAATCAAGCAGCAGGACACAACACCCATCAAAGGTCAATGGACCACAAAGACATGAGTGGGATGTGAATATTTGAAAGGTCACGTTTGACTGACTAGACTCTCGGTCTGTGGACCAGCAGGACTGAGTAGGAGCCAGCCCTGGCCTGCTGTCACTGGGTCTCTGATCAGGGAGCTGCTGCTGGGTCCATCAAGGTACTGAGTTCTGGTCCTGCAGTGCCGCCATCACTGTAGGACTTCTGGAGCCTCCACTGGGTTCCTGCTCATCAAATCCCAAATAGTAATCATTTTGCCATTTTCTTCAAGGGAAAATCAGCTCCCTAACCATGAAGGAAGCTTCTTTCTCACATTGAGAGTTCAATTCTCTTAATATTATAATATGCATGCGTTTTTAGCAGCCAGAACACAAGGCCAACCCTTCATTGAAAAAGGTTTATTACAGAATCAGTACAGTGATAGAAGTGGTTGAACCTGGCAAGTCCGTACCTTAAGATGCTAGCAAAAATAATTACAAAATTGTCTTGAAATCTACAAATCCATTAGTCCCATTAGAAAACAAAACAAAATTAGAACCATAATATTTATATCTATATATATATCTATACGTATATAGATATATATATATATACACGTATAGATATATAGATATATATATGTATATACACATCTCTATACATTTCTTTATAAGAAAAAAGGTATAAATCCAGTTTGTACACGTAATCTCTTTAGTAAGTTGTACAGCGTCTTGGAGAATACAGTTAAGCAGGATCTCTCAAATGATCAGCAGCAAGTTTACCTGCTACAACTTAAATAAGCCCTTTATAAAAACCAACCACCCTGTTTTTAATGAAAACATTGGTAAGAAAAAATGCATTCGTTTACCAAAGTATATACATAAACTGTTACCTTTAGTGGTAAAATCTGCTTTGATCTAAAGGCTCCTAAGAACAGTGAATATCAAGTAAAAACTTTGTTGATTGTAAAAAAAGAAAAGAAAAATCAACAATAAGGCTCATTAAAACATTTCCTTAAAAATTCTGAAAATGATTCCCCAAAATTCTGGACTTAAACGTAAAATCTTACTGTTGGTCATTATATTACACATCAAGGGGAAAAACCAATCCACCAATGAAACTTTGTTTCCATGCAAAAATGTTTTTCAACCAATGAAGCATAGTTACTTTGGTTCACCAATCGTCTCTCGGTAAACAACATTCCTTTTTAAGCCCCGACATCAGCTCTTCTTCTGACCTGCCAATCAACCAGATATTTGTAATGCATATCGGGGTTTCTCTGCTGGGCGAGGACTCACCTGCATTCCTCACATAGCAGACAGTATTAGACCCTATAAGAAGATTCCTCGTTTGTCTTTAGTCAAAACCTGTCAAGTGTCTGAACAGGAGTAACACATGAAACACAAGCCAAATCACGTTATGATTGGCCTATAACTGTGTTTCTTGTTGAATTGTCTATCTTGTCGGTAAACTCAGGACTGTAGTGTGGAGGGCGGTTCATGGTATTGTCAAGGTAGCAGTCGGGGTGTATAGTAAGATTGTAATCAGGTTCTAGTCAGGATGCAGTCAGGATTATAGGAAGGTTGCAGGAATGTTGCTGTAAGGTTGTAATACGGTTGTAGTAAAGTTGTAGACAGGTTGCTGTAAGGTTGTAGTAAGGTTGCAGTAACGTTGCTGAAAGGTTGTAGTAAGGTTGCAGTAATGTTGCTGAAAGGTTGTAGTAAGGTTGCAGTAACGTTGCTGGAAGGTTGTTGTAAGATTGTAGTAACGTTGTAGTAACGTTGTAGTGACGTTGTAGTGACGTTGTAGTGACGTTGTAGATGGGTTGTTGTAAGGTTGTAGACAGGTTGTGCTGTAATGGTGACGTAAGGTTGTATTAAGGCTCTAGTCAGGGGGCGGTCCGTTTCGGGGGCTGGCTATGGCTTCATCAGCTTATCCAGTTGTTTCTCACTCCCACTTTGTCCACCGCCAGGACAGAAGTCCACCGTTGTTCATTAACAAAATAAAGCTCCACTGTGATTTGTCCTCGTCCGTTAGGTGCTGTCGTCACCGGTCATTGCGGAGCTCTGGGGCGAGGCTGCGGGGTCCACAGTCTGACCAGTGCCCGGGGCCACGGTCTGACCTGTGAACGGGGCCACGGTCTGACCTGTGAACGGGGCCACGGTATTATCCGCGCCCGGGGCCACGGTCTGACCTGAGCCTGGGGCCATGGTCTGACCTGTTCCTGGAGCCGGGGCGCCGTCCTTCGGCCCCTGATCTCGACACAGACTCTGGTGTAGCTCTTCCAGTTCAGCAGGCAGCGGGATGCCCAGCTCCTGGTTGAGGGCCATGGCCTTGAAGAAGTCCTCCAGTTTCTGGAACGGGGGTCTGAGGGAGGAAAGAGAGAGAAAGAGAGAGAGAAAGAGCCGGAGGGAGAGAGAGGTTAAAATAGCAGAAGCAAAGTCTACAACATGGGGAAACAATCATGTCATAGGAATCTGAATGGTGAAACTGAGAAACTGGGTTCCAGGGGCACCACAGAGCAGAGAACCGCCAGGTCACACAGGGTGAACGCCTGGCCGCGATACACTCTGTTCCCTCCACAACATGTGTCCCCTCAGTTGAAGCTGCCCATATCAAACATCTACTAGTTACATACAAACCACTTACTGTCACGAAAGCTAACGGAACATATCATTTGGGTAATTTTGGTTTTGGTTATGTCAATTTTCAGTTGAAACCCTTGCCATTATTGATACAAAAGCTTTGTTTTTGCACATTTATGCTCATTCAAAAATGAGCATGAGAACAGTTTTAACACAAATGAATAGTAATAATGATAACAATAAATCTGAAAACATTCTACCATCAAACACAATTAGTGAATGTAAAAATAAACACATACGGAGAATATTTAGCATACTCTTCCTAAAACATGCTTTTTTTATTAAGCTTTGTTCTAATCATGTGTAATCTTTTTTTGTTTAAATCTACCTCTGAAATGTATACCCGTGAATATCATTGTTTTATTATTCTTTTAAACTTTCGTGCAAAACTGCCAGCGCTTTAGAAATAAAGTTTGATTGACTGATTGATTGCGAGGGTCACCCACCGGTTGTCTGGCAGCAGGTTACAACAGGCCACCGCTAGAGGGAAGAAACCAGGGGGGCAGTCTTCTGGAAGGAACTCCTTCCAGAACTTCTCCACATTCAGACCAAAGTCATTAGTCCTAGGTAGGCATTCTGGGTCGGCGTAGACCTGTCCAATGATCTGGAGAAGAAAAACAAACAGGAAGGAACAAGACAAAAAGTCAATCCACCTGGACCATAGTTTAGGCAGTCTTGAGGCATCTTTCTAGAATGGTCCATTAACCGCGTTAGCGTTTGCCGACCAGCCGTTACCTCGCAAAGCACAATCCCGAAGGAGAAGATGTCCACCTTCTCGTCGTAACGTTTCCCTGAGATTTTGTCAAAGAAAAGGGAAATCAGCAAATCACACTGTTGAAATCACCAACAGCATCAAGTATGGCGCCGCAAGGTTTTACAGAGTTGGCTCTCAAGCTCACCGTTCAGCATCTCAGGGGCCATCCAGTAGGGGTTTCCCACCACGGTGTAGCGTTTCTTGCGGTCGATCCGCCTGAACACCCGCTTTTTGGAGGTGGGCTTTTCGACGGGCGCCTTGACCTTCTCCTCCACGATGAGCCGGGACAGCCCGAAGTCAGCCACCACCACCGTGTTGTCCTTTTTGAACAAGGAGCGGGAAGCACAAATGAAGAAAATTCCACATGCTTAACAAGGGAAACACCACAACAACATGAAAATAAGTGTTTTTACAAAAAGGCACATGCACATTAACATGTGTTGATGGTGGTAGTGTCAAAAGTAATTTGTGCCCTACCAGTTTAACCAGGCAGTTGTGAGAGTTCAGGTCACGGTGGATGATGCTCATGGAATGAAGGTAGGCCTAAGCAAAACAACAAACACAAACATTATATGCTGAAGGCGCGTTGATCCTTTGGTATGTCCATCATCGAGTTATTGAATACTTTGTTGCTTCCTGGGGAGGGTGTGATGTGTCATGAAACGACAGCAACAACACACGTTGAGAGGACATTACCGTGATCAAATCATCGTAACCGTCTCTCCTGGCTTCACGAAAACATCCGTTACCTATATTATTTGTCATAATCACTTTGATGTTCAGATTCTGCCTAAGAGAATTTGTTTGAATGCGCCTGCTACAAATGTAAACATTGGCAATGTAGTACTTTTGTCTTTGTGTTAAAGAAATTTTGACCTTACTGACAGAGTACATTGCTTCCAAAAGACAAAAGTGCTATATTGCCATTGTTTACATACATGGCAGGTGCGCACACGCTAAATGCTCTCCGGCAGAATCAGTACAATAAAGTATCTCTGATCAATTATATTGGTAACGGATGTTTTGGTAAAACCATGAGAGATGTTTACGGTGGTTTGATCACCCAGATTGGTATGGTCCTATAAGCCACTCAAAACATTTCCTGGAAGACACGTTGAAGAGATTCTAATTGGACAGGAATCTAACTCACCATGCCAGACGCGATGCTCTTGGCAAAGCTGACCCTCTGTTCCCATGGAAACAGGTCCTGTCATTTTCATGAGAGAGACAGAGTGAGAGAAAGAGGGGGGGAGACAGAAAACTAATCAGAAAACAGATGCAACTGTGGGTCTGACTTGCATCTCAAAAGTCACATTTGAAGACGAATAAAAAGAGTTTTGCCTCAAAACACTACACAAGGTCCGAAGCCCCTTTGCTTGTCAGGGACCATATGATTCGCTGGACCGCTGCCTGGC
>OMKX01091364.1:8932-25872 GCA_900302425.1 Brosme brosme
GGAGGAGAGGGAGGGAGGGAGAGAGAGAGGAGGAGGTGAGGGAGGGAGTGTCTAACAGAGAGAGAGAGAGGAGGAGGTGAGGGAGTGTCTAACAGAGAGAGAGAGAGGAGGAGGTGAGGGAGGGAGTGTCTAACAGAGAGAGAGAGAGGAGGAGGTGAGGGAGGGAGTGTCTAACAGAGAGAGGAGGAGGTGAGGGAGTGTCTAACAGAGAGAGGAGGTGAGTGAGGGAGTGTCTAACAGAGAGAGAGGAGGAGGTGAGGGAGGGAGTGTCTAACAGAGAGAGAGGAGGAGGTGAGGGAGGGAGTGTCTAACAGAGAGAGGAGGAGGTGAGGGAGGGAGTGTCTAACAGAGAGAGAGAGGAGGAGGAGGTGAGGGAGGGAGTGTCTAACAGAGAGAGAGAGGAGGAGGAGGTGAGGGAGTGTCTAACAGAGAGAGAGAGAGGAGGAGGTGAGGGAGTGTCTAACAGAGAGAGAGAGGAGGTGAGGGAGTGTCTAACAGAGAGAGAGGAGTCTTCTTGAGGCCAGGACCCCTGCCAGCCAGGACCAGACATGACGTCCACGCAGGGAGAGGCCGGCTCCCCAGCCAGGGCAGCTGGGGGCGTGGGGGCCGGGGGGCCCCGGGCTGCTCAGCCTGTCTGTCTCCAACGCACCACTGCAGCTGGGGACTGACCAACCACAGTAGAACTGACCTCAAATCAGAGTAGAACTGACCTCTAATCAGAGTAGAACTGACCTCTAATCAGAGTAGGGCCCTCACCAGCCTATGTGAGTAGCCCAGGAATGAGATTAGCATATTGGAGTAACATTAGCTGGAATCAGATTAGCCCTGCGTCTAAAAGGGCCTATCAGAGAAGCCCTGCACTGAAATTAACCTATTGCAGTAGGGCCAGGCTCTAACCGGCCTATCAGGGTAGCTTTAGCTGCTAATAGCCTATCCGAGTAGCCCTGTTTTGGACCATCAGAGAAAGGCTGTAATCAGATTAGCTCTGCTTCTAAAGTGCCCATCAGGGAAGTTTTGGCTATAATCAGAATAGCCGTGCAATGCTATGAGCCTATCAGATGAGTTCTCATCTGTAATCATACTATGACAGTAACTCAGAGCCTATCAGAGTGGCCCTGAGCTGAAGTCAGCCTATCAGAGTGGCTCTGATCTGAAGTCAGCCTACGAGAGCAGCTCTCAGCTGTACCCAGCCTATCAGAGTAGCTTCAATGTGCCTTAACGGTGTGACACAGAGAACTCCGACAGGCTGTAGACGTGTTCAGCCTGTCGTGCTGCGGGCCATGGCTGCTGTAGTCGTGGTGCGTCGCCGCCAGGCTAGCATAGCCCCCTCGCCACCCGCTCAGCAGGGTGCCAGTGACCCCAACCCCCAGGGTGCCCCAATTTAGAACCCAGTGGCAGCCCTCGCTCACCCCCCCCCCCACTCGTGTCCCAGGCGGTCACAGTCCTGGGAGGGGAGGGGGTCATGTATGGAGGGGCTCTGGGCTTTCAGTGGAGATGGCTGGGTCTGGGATTGATTAGCCAGGCCGTCTCTCTCCCCGACTCAGGATTCGATTAGTCATGCCTAGGTCCGGCAGCAGGCTCCCGATGGCCTGTGTGCTTCTAGTTGCCGGAAGAGAGACTTGGAAACAAAAAAACAAAAACAAAATAAAATGAAAGGAAACAAATGAACACAGAATTAGGTCAAGAACTCGTCATTGGGCCGGGGCTGCATGGCGTCTAATGGGTACAGCTAAATGAGTTTGCATTAAGGTGCTTAGACGGCTAGTGTAGCTATACCGATAATACTCGCTGGGCTAGACTTCTTCCCTGAGGTTCGGGAGCGGGGCTCCGACTCTAAGTGCTCAGAGACGCATGCAACAAACACTCCACTGTTCTACATCCTTTATTCATATATGTATTCAATTATAGTACTCCTACTGTATACACATAATTCTATATGTATATTTATAATTGTAAATTTGTACTTGTGTGGATGATGGCTGGTTTCAGCAGCCTCACCTGGCCCGAGTCATACTGATTGGACTCTGGGTCTGGGTGAGGCTGCACACCTGTTGTGTGTTGAGTAATCAGGGCACAGGTTGAACCAGCCATCACCGCACACCCTCAAGGAGATCTCCTGCACGGCAGCATGTAGCACCAGCTCATGTATGATTGTCCATCAACTTTTCCAATTAACCGATTTGTTGTATCGTTCTGCTGTGAATTTCCCATCTTGGATGAATAAGTCTAATCTGAATCCTATGACAGGCTAGGTGTATGAAGGGTGGCTGTACTCTGAAGGAGGTGAGGTGTGCTCTGGGCTGCTGGCTACATACCCAGACCACGCGACGCCACGTCCGTCGCGATGAGGATGGGGGCTTTACCGCTCCGGAACTCTGAAACACACAACGCGGACTTTCTAATATCACTAATGCCACGCAGACAGTTACCGTTGGTCAGGTCTTACACATAAAGTTCCGCCTTTGCTTCTGCCAGGCAACCTCGTATGCACAAAGTTATCAAGAGAGCTTGAGAGATTACGGGATGTCAAGTTGTACCTGTGAGCACCCAGTCCCTCTCTGGCTGGCTCTTGTCTCCATGGATACACATGGCAGGCCAGCTGGAAGACAGACAGACACCTGGTCAACCCACGGTACAAATGTACTGTAAACTGATTCCCCGGTCAAACATTGCTTGCGTATTGTGGATTAAAAGGGGAAGGATAGTGTTGTGGTTCAGCTGTTTGACTCCCAGCTGAAAGGTTCTGGGTTTGATCCCCAATATCCTGTAGGCATCCTCTAGCAAGATTCACTTTTACCCCTTCCTGCTCCTGAATGAAATGCATCTGAAATCCTCAATAGTAAGAAGAGCTTGTGTTGAGCTGGTTACAGACCCGTCTCGTCTCATCCTGCGAGTGAGGTCATCACAGCGCTTCTTGGTCTCCACGAAGATGATTGTCTTGTTCTCCTTCTCCTCCATGATCTCCTCCATCAGCTGGAACAGTCTGAGGAGCAGGGGGAAAGTTCTAATTGATTCTTGCATACACCTGCTCCTTAAAATGACCGCCAAGCTCAGCTATCTTCTAATCTGAGAGAGTCCTGCTTCATATGCATGTTGTGGAAAAACACAAACAACGGACCAATGATGTCAAAGGTCCAACTTTTCCAAGTTTTTTTATGAAACAGCATTGATGTTGCAGACCCTAATATTTCAGGGCAGGGGCGTCTACAGAATACAGTGGTCCAGTCATCTGTAAAAATAACCTTTAACCTTTAACCACAGCACCTTCAACTCCCCTACAACATCACCTCCACTACATCAACATAAACTCCACTACATCAACACCACCACATCAACACCACTACTACATCAATTCCACTACAACATCACCTCCACTACAACAACACTTCCACTACTTCAACATCAACTCCACTACATCACCTCCACTACAACATCTCCTCCACTACATCAACATCAAATCCACTACAACATCAGCTCCAGTACATCATTACCAACTCCACTACAACATCACGTCCACTACATCAACCCCACAACGGGCTCGTACTTGCGGTCCTTCTCGTTCTCCATGCAGACGTCGACGATCTGCAGGATGTTGTGGTTGGCGCTGAGCTCCAGGGCGCCCACGTTGATCTGGACGTAGTCCCTCAGGAAGTCCTCCGCCAGCTTGCGCACCTCCTTGGGCCAGGTAGCGCTCCACATCAGAGTCTGTCTGTCGGGCTGCCGGGGACAAGTCCAGATGAGGGAGTTTTACTGGGTGCCATCCCCACTCCCAAAGCCTCAAAGGGCCGTTACTCTACCACCACCACCAGGTGTGATGTTGAATATCCGTTATAAGCCATTTCAAGTGTCCACTCAGATGTAAAAGAAAAAACATCAATGATTGGTAAAGTATTCGCCCACATGCCCAAGCCTTAGTATAGATAAACAAGAACACACAGAAGCAAGGATTGAGTTGAAACTTACCCTGATCTGGTCCACGATCTTCCTGATCTGGGGCTCAAAGCCCATGTCCAGCATGCGGTCGGCCTCGTCCAGCACCAGGTAGGTGCAGCGTCTCAGGTTGGTCTTCCCAGACTCCAGGAAGTCAATCAGCCTACCAGGGGTCGCGATGCAGATCTCCACACCTGGAATACATCGTTTGATTGGGCCTTCTCGTGCAACCCAGCCTGAATATTTCCTTCCCTGAACCAATCGAATGTGTGCACAGAATGAAGATGTTCTGGCGTGATATGTCAAGATTTCAGATCAGGACAGGTCAAAACATAGACATGTCAAGTATACATCTAGTCATTTAGCAGAGGCCTTTTTCAAAGCAACCTACAGGTGAGGCTGAGAACAATCAAGACATACGATCAATATTGGAGCAACTACAAAACAACTGTTGCCCAACCGAGTTTCTCCACAACAACTGCAGAGTTAGTCAGACCAAGTGCATTTGAGTGCATGCTTCAAGAAAAGATATGCAAATCACAAACCAACCCTAGTTCTCACCTCTGTCCAGGTCTCTGATTTGGGGTCCCTTGGGGGCCCCTCCGTACACGCAGGTGCACTTGAGGCGAGATGACTTGCCATACTCGAAGGCCACCGTCTGGACCTGCTGGGCCAGCTCTCTGGTCGGGGCCAGCACCAGACACTGAGGGGAGAGGACACAGGAGCATCACAACAGGAAGGAGAGGACATCCAAACAGGAAGGGGAGGAACCAAAGCAGGAAGCAGAAGACATCACAACAGGAAGCAGATAACCAAGAACAGGAAGGAGAAGACATCACAACAGGAAGGAGAAAAGATAACGTTCTTAAAATATAATTTGGGACCATGTCTACCGGTAATTACAATGTCCGAGCCAAACTTATGCAAATTGCGCCACACTTTGTCGTACGGTTTGCCTCAACTAAGATATTGCAAAGTCAAAACTGATCCTTCAGGCCAGACCCATCGTCGACAGATCGTCGAATCATACATCATATCTTTTTTTACATACGCGGCTCAAGGATGCCTTTTATTTGTGACTTTTTGTGGTTTAAACACTTGAATTGGCTTATCAGGGTGACCCACAGGAGTCTATAGGCGAGGCACAGCGCCTATGCTTAATGATAGACTTACGATGGGTCCGTCTCCCCGCTCCAAGTAGGGTTGATGGTTGATATGGACGATGGCTGGGAGCAGATACTGGGAGGGGGAAATCAAGAGAAACAGCAGTGGATGAAACCCTGTTAAACTTGGGACATCGTTACAGTATTGACACTACTGTGCTTCATTCACATGGCGTTAGGCAAACAAAATCGCAGTGACTAAAGCTGCGTTTCAAGCCCAGGACTTTTCCCCAGGAACTAGGAACCTTTGGAGGAACGGTTGGGGCTTGCAGCACGGAACATTTCTGATTGGTCGAGTTCTCGCAGCATTTCATTTCAGCTGCAATTTTCAAACATCTGCATTCGCAAACCAACCATTTGTCTTATGTTTGACATGCTGTAAATCACACAGTCCTTTAATTGCGTCCATAGTGGTAACCTACATTCATAGACCGCTGGTTACGTATTGATGGTTTATCTCGATAGCAGTCAGCGCTACAAGCCAATGTTTACTTCAACTGCAGTACCTGGATATAACTAGCTTTTGATATCATAACGGTGTGCAGTTGTATCGCAACAATTTCATTTTGGATACCAACTTTCTCCTAAAGAGTGAATGACAACTTTTAGTTATCAAACAGGGAAACAACCTCAAAGATGTGCGTCTCCAAAACGTGGATGTACTGAAGAACTCACACCCACTTATTATAATCCCCCTCATACGCGAACTGCCATTCGCTACACTATTTTTCACTTGGATTGAAACTCCATTATAATTGAATCCTTCAAATACAAAGGATATTTTGGTACGGATGGAGCATGAGCGGGTCTTTACTATGCTTTAGGATGTAGGATGTCTTCTACACTGGGGCGATTCTTATTGGAAAATGCAGCATACACACCAAGTTCGATTTTGTTTTAAGTATATCGGAGCCTTCGGAGACAGTTATACTGTGGTCTGGGTCTTACCAACAGGGCTATGCTGTGGTCTAGGTCTTACCGCTAGGGTTTTCCCGGAGCCGGTCTGGGCAATGCCCACCATGTCTCTGCCGCTGAGGGCCAATGGGAAGCCCTGGGCCTGGATGGCTGTTGGCTCCTTGAAGTTCTGCTGCATCATCACATCCATCACATGCTCTGCACACAGGAACACACTCCATCAATACTGCTTCAACACTACTCTACACACAGGATGCACTGTGTTCACACTGCGTGTTCTTACGAGGGAAGTGTGCCTGACTGAAGTTGGAGACAGGTTTGGGACAGCCAGAACCACAGATCGTGATTTCCTTCTTCTTGCGAAACTCCTCCATTTCATACTAGAAAACGGAAACAACGACATTTAAGTTCAAACTTGTATGTTAAACTTGTATGACAACATGCATGTTATCTATGGATGAAAGTGGTTTTGTGGTCTGTATCCCAACATTCAATACTTTTGAGCAACCACGTAGATGAAATAACCTTACACCTCAGGTTGGAATAACCTCCACCCTAAGGGGAAAGACAATAGCAAGAACCATCCACCATCAGACTGGGAATGGTCCCTGTCTCAGTGGTTTAACCCAAGCCAACACAGCCAATAGTGTGCAATAGTTGTATCTGGGTTTCCCTCTGGAGAGAAACCAGGTTATGTAATCAGGCTTTGGTGTTTACATGGCAGTAAGGAAAGTAAGGAAAGTTAACCAGGTTAACAATCAGATTACCTGACTGTCAGCCACTCCGTTAGTGATGAACACATGTACAAATTTTACCTAACATGTACAGTTTTGTTTAGAGCATATCCTGTAAAATAATACCTGGGTCATTCGCTGAACCTCCAGGTGTTCTTTGTAGAAATCTTTCTCGAACTTCGGGAGCTCGGCCAGGTCCCATTTCTTCTTCCGGAGACGGTCCCCGGGGTTCCCGAACTTTCTGTTCCCGGAAGACCCGCTCCTGCTGGATCCATACCGGGGGCTTCTGCGGGGATTCAAAATATCCGTACATTTTGATCGCAATAAATATTATTTGGCATCGTCACAATGATTGTTTGTTATCGTCATACTAATGAAAACATTAACGGACTTACTTTATCTGAATAAAAAATATCAAACATCTACTAGCATGTAAGTGGGTTAAAGTAGACCTAATACGCTAGTGGGTTAAAGTAGGCTAGCGCCCTAGTATGCTAAAGTGGGCTATCGCGCTAGTTAGCGGAGGCAGGCTAGCACGCTAGTGAGTGACATGGATTTACTCACCCCCTGTCACGTCCACGGTCCCGATCTCTGTCTCCATACGAACCTCTCATTGTTTAATAGATCCGTATTTCACCTCTAAAGAGTATAAATTAGTAAAAAATAAAAAGTAAATAAAAACGGCAAATACACCAGCAGCTATTATGCAATAGTCCTACGAAGTGGCTCGTTATTGAGGCCTAGCCTCAGTCACAAGTCCTGCCGCTCCAATACATAAACAACACCAACTTTTAATGTTAGAATACGCAAAACGAAATGCCAAGTTTCACATTAGTTTAAATATGACACGTATTCATACATCGCAGAGTAATGTTAACCGCGTGCTATAGTTAAAGTAGTAAATATTGATGTTTTTCTGGGTTGTTATTGTACCTGTATAGTATAGCGTTCCTGGCATGAATTTGGAGACCCCGCCCATCAGAAGAAAACTTTATATAGCCTATTATTTCAGTGACTTATTTACATTTCCCAGCTGGACATCTTTTACAGTACAGAATGCAAACTTGATTCTTAAAGTTTGTCTTTTTACTGATCAAATCGCCTAATTAAAGTGTTTTATTAATTGTCATGTAGAATAACTAGTGCACACTACCACCCTCTGCTGGTTGTTATGCTTCTTTTGTCTACTTTTTTCATAAAAATATGACTTACATTTTTGTTTTAATAACCACATATTTGCTGGAAAGTAATACACAAGGAACCCATCCAAATGTTTAATTTTATAACTCAAGTTCTTATAATTTTCCTATATTTAATCTTCTTTTCACACACAGTGACATACTAATATACACATGAAAAGAAAGACTAAGACTAGTGAGAAGACAAAACAAAGCACTAAGCCAACACTAAAATCACCGTCATACATTTTCAACAGAGTTAAATTAAGTTGTATTTACAATATCTTATTTCTGGTATAATATATTCAGCTTTTTAATTAAAATATACCTTTTTGATTACACAGTATCAAAAGCTTCATGTCATCGCTTCTTCAATGAGCTTAAGATGGATGCTGAGTCCAGGGAAGTGACACAACTAAGGCATTCATTTCACTGTCTTAAACACAAAAACCCATGGATTGAAGCTCAAAGCGTGTGTGTGTGTTTGTGTGTCTTCAGCAGAAGAGCATATAGTCCTGCTGTAACGATAAGTGATTTACAAAAATTCATTAATTGGAACGACTATTAGATTAACGACACAATAGTTGGCGGTGAACTTTCAAAATGGCTAACTGAGGTAGCTCAGCGGCCAGCCAGAAGACGGGCATGTCGCCAAGCCTGATTGGCTGACGTTGATTCTCCATCCCTGGCAACCATCAGTAGTCACAAAGAGCCAGCTTTGCTCAAATTAAATTGATAGACACTTTGTCATTTGGTCGACTATTATGTTACATTCTGCATTTGACACAAACGTGAGGGCGAAGATTAAAAGTCAGTATCTAGTGCTGGGTCACCTAAACTTAGGGTCCTAGGTACCCACGCTTAGGGGTCAAGGTAACTTGACCCACACTAAGGGGCCAACGTACCCTGACCCACATTTAGGGTTACAAGGTAACCTGAGCCACACATAGGGTTCTAGGTACCCTGAACCACGCTTAGGGACCCAAGGTAGCCTAAGCCACGACTATAAGGCCACTAGGTACCCCGACCCACATTTAGGGTTCTAGGTACCCTGAGCTAAGCTTAGGGGCCTAGGTACCCTGACCCACATTTAGCGTCCCTAAGTATCCTCAGCCAGGCACCAGGGGGGGGGCAGCTGGGGAGCTTGTGTAGCCAACAGCAGCAGGAATACGAAAGGGAAATCAGTAACATAAAATACACTGCTCAATGACAACCCCCCCACCGCACCACTACGCAGAGCAGGAAAATAGACCAAACTCCTGCTCCACCTGCTCATAGAAACACACAGCAAAATACTTTACACAAACAGTGGAATTACTCCTCATATCTCTGGAATATACAGTTTTACAACTGGCTTTTTTAACAAGTCATACCATTTAGGTCATAGAAAACATTAAAAAAAAAAAAATAACTAGGACTTAAAATTAATATGTATATATTAACTTACAGTACAGCAATATTAAGTGTCAATAAATGCCATATATGTCTTCAGTCAGAACATTTCCCACACACATACCTGTGGACCATTGACTTAAGGCAGATGTCATCTTAAGACCAAAACCACCTGTTTTCAGGGACATTCTTATCAATACCAGAATATTTAAAGCTAGGATATGCAATCTATTTAAGAAGCATGTTTTGTAATATTTGACTTATCTTTACATCCCGACAATCAATAAATCAAATGCTCGGACAAAAGAAGTAAGAAATCGGATATTTGTGGCTGTTGCAGGCCTGTAATTAGCCTGTCCAATCGTTTCATCCGGCCTTAATGAAATGATTGGATGGCTTACCTGTCTGTCTGTCTACTTATACCACCTACGATACGGCATTTCAGAATGTTTGTAAACAATAGGCGTCAAGATACTTCCGGGTGGCAGAACGCGAGCTGCTTCGAATGACCCGAAGCGATCCAGCCGGCTACTACAAACATAGTTACATAGTTAAAAACATTGTTGTTGAAACAATGACGAAAACGTGTTTTTGGGGTTGCGCCGCCAGATATACAGCAAAAAAAATTAAAAAAAATAAATACCCGTATGAATATTAATGAGACGTCCCGTAGCACCCCGCAAGAAGAAAATTAGTCATTCAAGCCATTTACTCTGTTTTCTCGATCGCTCTGCCCTGGTCAAATGACATGGAAGGGTTTGTTTACTAGTGGTGCCATCGGAGAACGCTTCGGCCTTTGCCACCCGGAAGAACGTATATTATTGTTGTGGCGTCATGGTGAATTGTCGTATACAAATACAGTCTTGTTCCTTTCTCTGGTGATAACTCCATCAGTCTGTCACGTTGGTTTCTTAATACCTTGGCCAGCTTCTGATAATATCGTGGGATGATTATAATCTCTCTCTCTCTTTAGAACAAGGACCTCAGCATCACACAGCTTCAGCGTCTCCTCAACCATGCCCTCCTCAACGGTCAGCCAATCAGCACTCCTCAGAAAACCAGTTCAAAATGTCACAACATATTTATCATTATATTATTCAACGTGTTGTTTTTGTGTTACTTTATAGGAAAGCAAAACGGATTTGATCTGACCACCTGCAGATCCCTCGTGGCCTTTTCTAATGTAAAGACACAAAACTAACCCTTCTGCTGTCATTTAAATGGTACAATAAATGAGGATATGATTGAGGCCAACTTGTGTTGTTGTGTTCAGCCACAGGGCATCCAAGGGAAGATCGACTATCCCGCATTCGTCAAACTGTGGGAAAAGTGTGTCAGCTACAAGGTAGCGCCTACATCATCAATCATGCACACTTCATCTTTCCAAGGAGTCGTTTTGGACTTTGTTCAGATATGCATTGAAGCATTGAAGTGAACAGTAGCAATGAAAATATGAGATTGCAATCTGCTCATAATAAATACACTGTATGATTCTCCAATCACAGGAACTCTTTCACCGCTTCGATGTGGATGGTTCTGAGGCGTTGTCCCTGAATGAGACCATGAATGGCGTACTCTCTAGAGGTACACTACTTTGTACACAAGCAAATTCAATTGATAAAAAATGTGTACAGAAACTTTGCGCAAACATTTGTTCTCTCTTTCCCTTCTGTTGCCACTAGGAACGTCTGTGGATCCACACACGATCGTTATGCTCGTGTTTCGGTATTCAGGCTTCACCCGCAACGTACCTCTGGAGGGTTTTGTGCCTCTCATGTTACAACTTGAGAGCAACAATAGTAAGTGGTTAGTATATCATAGCCATGATATACTAACTTTAATTATTACTTAATACCTTTGAGACTGTAACTTAGATTAAGGGCTTTACAAATAAAATGTACGTACTTAACATGAACACTAACCACTAGATGATCTAATCTCCAATGTACACGGACACGAGCACTTTAACTTATGATGTGTTTCTTACATTTTGAATTAAAGTTACAGTGTGTAGAATTTAGTGGCATCTAGCGGAAAGGACTTGTCAGAACTGGAATATAATATTAATAATTATGTTTTAAATAGTGTTTAATCCCATGAAAGTAAGAATGATTGTGTCTTCGTTACCTAAGAATGAGCCCTTTATATCTACAGGGAGCGGGTCCTCTTTCACGGAGCCCACCATGTTGCACCGCCATGTTTCTACAGTAGCCCACAATGGACAAACAGCTCTAGAGAGAAGGGGTCTAAAAAATATAGTGTTTGGGCTAAGAGTTGTAGGAAGGAGGGGGCGTGTTATCCCCATGGCTACGAGGATGGACCATAACAATGTGTAATGTTGTGTGTGAAATGTGCCATTCGCCATGGCACTATACTCTGTCTGAGAAGCTTAACCCTCTCTCGGACGCGGCCATCAACTGGCCAGACGCAGCTCTACAAATCCTCACCTTCAAATGAATGTGGCTTTCTGGCAAAACATTAATTGCAGCATATTTGTAGGCCTACAGTCCCAATCAGCTCCTTGGTGTATTCAGTTGGCCGCATCTGCAACCTCACCGCTAGATGCTACCAAATTCTACACACTTTGAGCTTATGTGGGCATTAACCTATATGAAATGTAATGCATGTGGTGTGTTTAAATCACAGATCAGAACAACATGAATCAATATGATTACTTTGAGAGTAACTTCGAAGCGGACGATGTAAGTATTTAACGCATGTCATCCTTTATAAACTTCTGTCAATGAATTTTATAATAATATAATAACATTTAGTATTTTTTTTATCATGATTGCTGTGTAGTTGAGTTTACAATAAATTCTAAAAATATTCTTGATTCATTTCAGGGTTTCAGCACAATAAGTATCTTCTTCTAGGAAGATCACGGCCTGAGCGATGCCAAGCCAGTGAAATGGCGGATTAGAAGATTGTGCGGCTTCATTTTTTTTAACTAAGTGCAGCACATCAGAAGCACGTTATTATTACAGGTTATGTTGTGTGTCATCAACCCATATAGAAGGGATTTCAGGTTAAGAGCCTCAGCTGTACCCCTCTGGTTTCAGGTTAAGAGCCTCAGTTATACCCCTCTGGTTTCAGGTTAAGAGCCTCAGTTGTACCCCTCTGGTTTTCGGCTACTCGATCCTTAGTCATCAGAGAGCCCCCTGGTGGCCAGGAATGAGAGGGTTACAGTTTGGAATATAGTTTGAGAACTGTCACATTTTATTGGTCATAAATAAATGCTGTATGTTTTTAAACTGAAGGCACATCTCCGGCTCTATTATTCCACAGGCCCATTTATAAATTGGTGCACTTTTGCATTTTGAGTTACGTTTGCATTGAAAAAAGCATGCGAAGATACAATACATAATACATCACAATACATAAAACATCTCACTACATAAAACATCTCACTACATAAAACATCACAATACATAACATTCCATCAGTGTGAAATAAATGAAATCAGTTCATAAGTCCAAAAAATCCAACATTAGTGTTGACCTTTTGTGCTGACTTGAAACACTGCAAAGCTTCCTGAGTCTCTAATGTTTGGAGTTCCACTTCCCCGCTCCCTTAACCCAGAGAGCAGACTGACCAAAGGTTGTCTTTTGGAAGTGCAGTACCCAGCCACCCCTAGTAGATGCTCTCATAGTCCTGTAGGTCCTGGATAGTCCAGGCATCCTCTAAAACAGTGGTGTCAACCTCCACTTCGGGCCGGCTGTAACTGTAAGACTATATAAATGTATCTGCTCTTTATCAGGTTACACAATTGCGTCTGGATTCGATTATTATTGGTTTTAGTAACAGCTTAATTAATAACTAGCTCTGAAAGTAGAAGTCTAGGGAAAACAATGGCAAGCAGATATTCAAGTGTACAACTATTGTACAATTTAAATTAGTTTGGTAACAAAAACACATGCTTGTGCATCAATATATATGTATCTACGTAGACACTAATACTATATACACGCACTCAAATTTCTCATTGTGTTATTATAGCATAAATCCCATGATTTTATGAGATTAAGAAACCCTCATCATTACTCATCAAAATGTACAACTAATAAATAAAGAGGGGAGAACTATGGAACAACGGATCCATGTGCTCTGGTCTCACTGCAGCCTGGGTTGGACCTAGAGATACCTCCCTTCCTCTCTCTAATTGAAAGGTGTTAAGATAGTTTGCAGTTGCATTGCCACTGTAGCCACGAAGTCTGATAGTGAGGCCATGCCAATCAACTGACTTCTTTGTTGTGTAGATTCCTCCAACCGTCTTGCAGCCTTGCAGACGTGTCCACTTCAGCCATAGTGTATTGCAATTTAACTTGGTCTCTCCCGCCATGACTGACTTCAGCCACGGCCAATCCTAAACTCTCCACGATGGTCACTCCCCCTCACATTTGTTTCCTTTGTATTAATTAACTACCTACTATGTGAAAGTTTCCCCATAAGAATCATGAACACCCATTGTTCACCCATTGTTGATTTCATGGATTGGTAAACTGCTGCCTGTATCTTCCCATGATCATGCTCTAAAATTGAATCTAATATTTTGCTGTTCGAAGTGTCCTAAAAATAAGTTATTCTTCATCAGTGTAGGAGTGTTAAAAAAATTGTTTTGATTATATTTAGAATTATTTAATGTTGGCATTTATCTAGTAATAAAAGTGATGTTATGTGTGTTTAAATCAAAGGCAAAGACGAAACAATTTGATGCTGAAAACTACATACTTAATTATTAAATTATTTACAATAATGCCATACCGGTATTTATAGGTGTTACATTTTAAATTACATAAATGTTAATATATTGCGGTGTCATTTAATGAAGGAAAGCGTCAATAAAGTGAGCAATGCCATGAAAGTCAAATGGTAATACTTAGTTTAAAATCATTAGATTTGTCTTTCACTTGAATATGTCTTGGTATTTAGATTTGATGTGTTTTGAGTACTGGATTTGGGAGTGGGGGATATTATCCATATCTGTTAAACACACACAAACAACTAAAATATACAGACTGCAGGAGAACACTTTGGGGATAAGTGTTGTTTTATTAATTCAATTTATTCATTCCACTACAGCAGACACACAGGTCATCTTTCCTAGATGCAACAGTCACTGTCCACTTCACCGATCACACTCCCTTGTATATATGAACGAGCGTTGGCCCATTACAGCGCACTGAGGACTTCTGCTGGAACAGGATCACTCTGGTTCAACAGAACAGCCCTTAGTCCTCCTCCTTCTCGATGTAGGGCCTGGAGCTGGAGCGCGCCATCTGCCTGGCCAGGTAGCGCTCTCGGGCCGAGCTCACCGCGTGGTCATCGCTGCGCTTGGCAAATTTGCTGCCTCTCTCCTCCCCCTGAGCGGCAGCGTCCTCCCCCTGTGTCTCCGTGCTCCCCTTCTGGGTCTCCTCCCCCCCGCCCTCCGGATCTGCTGCTTCAGCCTTGATTGCTCCGTCTGTCTCCGAGTCTTTCATCCTCTCCTTCTCCTCCTTCTGCTGCTGCTCCAGCGGGCTTCCCCTCTTCCCCCTCCTCTTCTCCTCCTCCTCCTCATCCCTGCGTCTGTCTTTAGGACTCCTCTCTCTCCTCTCCTGCCGGTCCTCCCTCCCTCTGTCCTCTCGGCCCCTGTGTTGTCCACTGTGTTGTCCACTGTGTTGTCCGCCGTCTCTCTCCGGCTCGCCGGCCCGATCCTTCCGCCTGTCTTTCTCCTCTCTCCTCCCCCTGGGTCTGTCCTCCCTCTCTCCGTCTCTCTCCTTCCTCCTGTCCCTGTCCCGCTCTCCGTCCCGCTGGCTCTTCTTGTGCCTGTCCCTGTCCTTCCCTCTGTCACGGCCCCTCTCGTCCCCGCTCCCGGGCGAGGCCGACCTCTGGCGGTAGTGGCGTTTGGAGTGGCCGGAGCTGTGTCCGGGTTTGCTGAAGCCCGACTTGCTCTCAGGCCCGTCCTCGCTGTCGCTGTGCAAGCGGGCGCCGTCGTCCCTGGACGGGGACAGGGGGGCGGCCGAGGTGGTCTCTGGCGCTGTGGGGGGCCCGGAGCTCTGAGGCCTGTGAACAGCAGAGGACATCCTTTTAGTGACAATTGCAAGGCAGTACGCTGTGAGGTTGTATATGATGATTCTGAAAGGCCGCTGGCTCAGTGTTTTGCTGACAGTAATGAACCCAAAGTGAACAGAGTAAATCTCCACAACTAGCTATCATGTTATAAAGGTAGGAAAGGAAAGGCAGACCTGTGAGAATGTAATGATCATGTGGAGGCTGATGTGTGGGAGTGACTAAAGCTAGAAGGTTTAATCTCTGCGTGAAATAAATGCCATGTTTAAGAGTGAAGAACACCTAGAGTCTAGGAGTTCTTCATATGGTCTAGGTCCTAGACTATAGCATTATCAGCTGGCAGCCCTACAGCACTATATGGCCATAGCACAACATCTGATCTGTTCCTGGGTCAGGATTTGACCACAAGTAGAGGGAAGTAGAGGAAAGATAGAGAGGCTTTGGTAGATGTAGGTTTAGGCGGAGCTTCAAATAGATAAACCAATGCCAACAGTATAATACAACCGTGATGAGGCAGTATATGAGGTTCAAACAGGTGAACATCTCTTTGGCCCCTTGAAAGGTCCGGGTAAATAGAGTTGAATACCTCCTAGCCAAACTCTTGCAATTGCACCATGCATCCACATGATGGCAATAAAGACTGTTGTTTGATGGTAATTGGCATATTTCCCATGCAAAACCCTCATTTAGCTACTATAAATGATAGTTAACACTGTTATGATTCAAAATGGTGCATGGACATTGGATTATCCGTTTATAGTTTATTAATGCAAACACAACTTTAATGGCCAAAACAACAAGGTAAAACCTAATTGCACAGTTACGAAATACATAACTCTTCATACATACATAACAATACTTATGATAGGCTAACAGTTGGTAACGTAATCATTCTAGGGGTGTGTCACATGACTGCTTTCTCACGTGTTTAAATGCCTTACGACGTGATCTTATCCTAATAAAAAAAACATACCACTACTATATAGTACAACAGCGGGCTAAGTACATTGATTTGTTGAATGAAGCCATAATTGTGATCATGGCTTGTTGATGCCACTAGAGGGACTGACTTGTGGTCTGGTACATCTTCTACTAGAGGGACTGACCTGTGGTCTGGGACATCTTCTACTAGAGGGACTGACCTGTGGTCTGGGACATCTTCTACTAGAGGGACTGACCTGTGGTCTGGTACATCTTCTACTAGAGGGACTGACCTGTGGTCTGGTACATCTTCTACTAGAGGGACTGACCTGTGGTCTGGTACATCTTCTACTAGAGGGACTGACCTGTGGTCTGGTACATCTTCTACTAGAGGGACTGACCTGTGGTCTGGGACATCTTCTACTAGAGGGACTGACCTGTGGTCTGGTACATCTTCTACTAGAGGGACTGACCTGTGGTCTGGTACATCTTCTACTAGAGGGACTCACCTGTGGTCTGGTACATCTTCTACTAGAGGGACTGACCTGTGTGTCGTGTGGTCTGGTACGGCTTCTTCTCCCACCGTCTGGTTCAGCAGATGTCTGTAGAAGCCACTCAGGTCTTTCTGCTTTTTTACATCCAAAGCAGCTGATCCAGCA
>OMKX01091365.1:0-10251 GCA_900302425.1 Brosme brosme
ACACATAATAATGGTATAGCCTTTATTATTTTTTCCTTCATAATGTCTCTAACCATATTCCGGTTAGTCTCCGGCTCAGAAATATTGGAGATGCACTTAAAAAGCACAATTGTCTTATATTGTAACATTGTTCATTTTAATTGAAGGTATGCTGCTTCCACAGCATCAAGCAGACGGCAGACGGGCGCCCCCTTCTGGCGGCACGGGGAACACACAGGCCGACGGGACGGCGTTGCTATGGTGCTGTCGTTTTATTTACAAAAAAATGAATAAAATATATTAAATACAATTATTCAAGTATGTTATTTGACGTACTTATTCTAGTAAAGTTAATGCATGAAGCTATAACATCCAAAATGTTCGTAAAATGTTTTCCCCTTGAGTGAGGTACCTACGTCATATCCGGTTGTAAATGACGTCGCGGAGGACTGCAAAAAGTTGAAATATGTCAACTTTGGACGGCGATGCCGTTTACCGTTGACGGTGTTTTCTGCTGCCCTGCTCTCGTCCACTAAAATAAAATCCGGTTTGCCGTCCACCGTCTGCCTGAATCCAAGGTAACGCAGCATCAGTCTAAAGGCCTAACGTTACTACTGGTAACGCAGCATTGGTCTAAAGGCCTAACGTTACTACTGGTAACGCATCCTTCGCCTAAAGGCCTAACGTTACTTCTGGTAACGCAGCATCGGCATAGCCCAGAAGATGGCGGTAGTGTCTCGGCTCCCAGGAAGCGTTGTCAACATAAGAAGAAGAAACATTTTACATTGTTGACATCTTGCGTCAACACACTTTCTGAAGTGTAGCTTTAGCTATGTTTGAAATGTTTATTATAAAATAAAGTCAGGTTTACAAAACGTGAATGGATACACAGACGAAGTGGTTGTTATGGAGGTTGAAAGTGTTGACATTATGAAGAGTGACTGGTACTCGGGGTTTGCCCTCTGGTAGCACAATGCCATGATAGCAGTTGCATGTTTGTAAGCTTTAGTTTGATTATCCTTAAAATAGTTAATAGAAGTATGACTGCTGTCCACGAACTGCACCTGAAACAATAATCGAAAGGAAAACATAATGGGTGCAGCGATGAGTGAGCCATGTATCTACGACAAGCTGTCCGAGAGTATCGACATCCTCCGACAGTCCGGCTACCGCTACGGCATGTCTGAGAGGGAGATCGAGAAGTTCATCAAGCAGGTCCTGGAGACCAACGAGCCCAGGAGAGACCCGCACCAGTTCCCCGTCCTGCGAGCAACCTTGAAGGTTTGTCATATCACTTCTATAACCCTGCTCTGGTCTCTCTCTGTCTAACTGTCTCTCCATCTTCATATCACTTCTACAACCCTGCTCTGGTCTCTCTGTCTAACTGTCTCTCCATCTTCATATCACTTCTACAACCCTACTCTGGTCTCTCTCTGTCTCACTGTCTCTCCATCTTCATATCTTTTCTTATTCAAAAAAGTTCGCTAGCAGGCTAATCGACACTGATTGACAAAGTGATACTCTGTCATACACGTCTATCGTCACTCACAGCAGTATATCAACAGCAGCCACACGTGCTGAGTTGATCAATAACAACCTTGGTACCTATTTATCAGCTCTAGCTCATTTAGGCCTATGTCGTTTTTTAAGAGTTGGTTATTATAACTTTGGTTCTTGGATTCCAGAACAGCTGCGGAAATGCACTGTGTAGTAAGAAGGCAGGTGGTAAACCTGTTATGACACTTCTACAGCCAGAAGTAAGTAGCCTGCACTTGCTTCTAAACCCCTTTAAACTCCTCTGTCCTCTCCAGTTTATTGTGGCTGTGGGGTTTCTGCTGCTGGTGGTACTGGCCTTCACCTACCCACAGAGCCATCCTCCGCTGGGTCTGGCTTCCTTTGGCTGCCACAACTGGTCTTCCCCGCTCAGTCACGTCCGCTTGTTGTCTCTGCCCATTGCCAAGAAGTACAACCTACAAGGTCTGCAAATCTTTTATAATTTACCCAGTGGATACACTTGTGATGTTTCTGTTATCAAGTTAAGTTTGGCAGGCGTGTATATATCTTGATTCCAATAAAGGTTTGAGTGAAGTTCAAAACGATATCCCTTTTCTAAAACGTTGTAAGATACAAAGTAAATGTAGGCGTGTGGTTGCTACATTAACTCATCCTTCACCGCAGGTTTCCATGAGTGGTGGAGCGCTGGGACCCTGAGACAGAACCTGGTGAACTGCTCGGGCTGCTCCCAGATCTCCTCTGTGCTGGAGGTCCCAGAGACCCTCAAGGAAACGGTTGCGTTACGCAGGGGCCCGCAGCTTGTCCTTCTCAAGGTAAACAACAACCACTAGCTTCAGCTCCATTTTGAGTGAACATTCACCATTCATTTAGTGTTATTGAGTTTATTTATCAGTTAGGTGTTTAGGTATGTAATGCTGGAAATGCTTCTAGAAATTCTCTTTACAATCTCTTGCAATAAATCAAATGCCTCTATAAGCCCATCCAATTATTTCATACGGCCGGAAATTAATGATTGGATGGCCTACCTGTCTGTCTACCTTCCTACCTGGCTACCTGCGCGCATGAACAGAGTCTTCCAAAAGGCTAGGCAGAGCTAATGCTAAAGCTAGCGAGCTAGTCGCGTGTTTTGTGGGCGTGGCTTTGGAGGGAGGCCTGAAGGGAGGGCGGGATTCTTTCTGTTACATACTTTCAAAACCAAAATGACTCCAGCTGGTTTCTCCAGATGGCCATCCCTAGCTTTACTGTTAGACAAACTTAACCCATTAACACACCCACACACACGCATCTGGGACCTAACCCTGGTCTCCTCTCTTCCCTCGGGGTCCTCCAGGGCGGCCCGTCCCTGTGCCTGCAGAGGCAGCAGCTGGAGGAGCTCTACTCGGCCCACTCAGACTCCATGTCCGTCCTGATGGAGGAGGACGGCTCGCACACCACCGAGGAGGGCTTCCCCCAGGGCCCAGCCAACTTCACCCTGCTCTGGTCTCTCTTCCACCCACTGTCTCTCCATCTTCATATCACTTCTACAACCCTGCTCTGGTCTCTCTGTCTCACTGTCTCTCCATCTTCATATCACTTCTACAACCCTGCTCTGGTCTCTCTGTCTCACTGTCTCTCCATCTCATATCATTTCATATCAACCCTGCTCTCTGCCTGAGAAGGTCATAAAGGTCATAAGGTCATAATCTTTCGAACACGACGATCTGAAAATCGTTCACGTTTCTCGATACTCAAAGTGGCTAATGTAAAATGTTGTTTTCATATTTTAATTATTATTTAATATTTAAACAAATCAAATATTTATTATATTTGTTGTTGTTTAGTCATTGCCATTATGAAGCGTCCAAGTGTCTAGAAAACCTGTATGAATTAAATGTATTATTCATATTAGTGTGCTGTAGGTAAGATTTAAGAGCTATATTTGAGTGGAATTAGTTAGAAATGTCTTAGCCTTCGGTCAGCCATTAGTGAGTGAAATGCTCTGAAGTATCTACCGTCCTCAGTATGAGCCCATTCACATTTTAGACCGCTCCCAGCTCTTTTCTGACCAATCAGGGCATCGCTTCCCTGATAGGTTTCAGGGAATCCCTGTTGCCTGTCAAGAGTGATTGCTATGCAATGGTGGAGAAATGAAGGGATGGAGGAATCAGGGAGGGATTTGAGGTTATTTTCACAATCGTTCTCTTTTCACAACACTCCAATCTTATCTACAGCACCTTTTGAGTTAAAAAAAGGATGAATACGTATGTGTGTTTTATTTTCTGATCACCAATGTAAGGCTTGTTTCTCCTGCTGACTCTGAAGGAGGTTCAGCTACGCGACAAGGGAGAAGGTTCTCCGCTGGCTGTTTCCCAAGGCAGAGCTCTGCCCCCTGCTGGACAGTGCGGGCACTACTCTGCAGCGCTGCCTCGTCAGCTACAGCCAAAATTCTCAGAGCAGGGTGAGCCTAACCCTAACATGTTGAAAGGAAAAACCTGTGAGAAAACCTACCAAAATTGTACCAAATATTAATCTATGAATAAATGAAGTCCTTGTCGAGACACAGTAGAGCCCTTATACTGTAGTAGAGAGTCTATAAGTACAACTTAAATATCAATACTTTAACCTCAATATGAGGTAAAACATAGTTTTGGTAGCTTAAAGGGTAAATGACCTCTGTTAGGCGTATAGTAATGGGTCTGTAACTTACCGTCGTAGCCCACATTGGCCACCTAGCTTACCTGCAACGTTCCAACATGTGCCTCCGAACTGAGAAACACCTGGAGTATAGAAAGAAGAGAGGACATCTCCTGCGTTGTTCTGCACCACCGTGCTCACTAGATGCAAATGGCAGATTCCTGTGACTGCTGGCATTTCTGTTAAGGTGCCACGTTTAAATAGACCCGTTCATCCCCTGCTTCCCTCCACAATGTGATGAATGTAACCTGTAAAGCATGCCGGTGTGTTGCAGGGAGTCGGGGTGCTGGGCTGGCTGGTGGTGGGAGAGGGACTGCCATCGCTGCGGGTGCTGCCTGTTCATCGTTGTAGGAAACACTGCGGCTCTTTCCACGTCTGGCTCCAGCCTGGGAACATCGGTATGTCCTCCTACCCCTGGACATCTCTTGTGGTTCCTCATGCCATGCCTGGGCTGGGTTTAGGACCTGCTATGCTTAAGTTATCCATTGCTAAGCTATCTTCAACAGTATCAATACACTATAATTCAACCTCAGAGACAGCGCCACCTTTGATACCAAACACAATTCATTTGAGTTCATTTGTTTGCATAGGAAGTGTCTCTGAAGTGAGCTCTTGTCTCCTCCCCGTCCCCGTCTAGTGTATGCTGATCCCCGCTACTGGCAGATGGAGCTCTTCCCAGGGACCGGCCAAAATATTGTTTGCGATGGTTCAACTTTTTAAGGTGTGAGTTACGGGGAGCGTCTTAACAGCCATTAGAATCAGTACTGAAGGTCTCACCAACCCCCATCTTCAATCTTTGATGTTATTTTTCAGACCTTAATTCATTATAAGTACTTCGCTTTACTGTTCCCAAAAGTCCTGTGGAAAGCAAGACCAATACATTTTGAACATGTGATTGTAAATAATTGTGAATAATAGTTTTAATAATCCATACTTTTAATGGTTTGTTGGGGAAGTAATACAGTGAGAAGCTGTACATTTGAACATAAACACAGAACAGATCCTGGGAGCGGCCTTGGAGAGGGAAATGAACGGGCCGTCCGTGGCTGACAGTAGAGGTCGGGTGAGAAGTAAATGGCGACACACGCCAACTGCAGTTCCTCAGAAATATAGCACAGGGTGAAGCATCAACCTAAGGATGTTAGGGTTTGTTTTAGGGACTTTCAACTGTAAAATACACTGAGATAGTTCCTTATTTCTGGAGCGTGCTCGATGTGTTCCCATACCCATCAAACCTTTTCTCCTGATCAGATGTAACAAACAAGACCGTTTGTGGGCTGTTTCTGTGTTAGAGGGAACCCCCCCATTAAAGGCTTACTTTATTGTCGTGTGCATGGCCGTGAAGCTGAGCCGGTAGTTGATGAGCTCTGGTCAGTGGCATAAGGGGCAAAACGAATTGGTGTCAGCGACGACAACCGAATACTTAAGCTGTCAACTCGACACATAACTTATGTTTGTTTACTGCAAGGGATCCTCTCTAGTGCAAGTAAAGAAGGAGGATGGTTTCATCATGGTTCCCATTGCTTTTGTACATAGTTGTCCCAAACGACTGCTACCTCTGTCCTTCCTCTCCCTCAACACACACTCGGTCGCCCCAGACTCCTCGGAGAGAGCCGGCCTAGCTGGGTCCTACCATCTGATATTGGGATGAAAACTGCCTTCAAAACTGCAATAAACGGCAGCCTTTGCAACCGGATCAGCCCGTTCTCCGCCACTTCATTATACACAGCACATTTCACACCATTCTAGCACTATTAAATTAATGTGTGAGTGTGTGTGTAAATCAAACGGGTTGGTTCATTAAATGTGTTTCTTAAAGAAAATATTGCTTTGGTGTGCAAGATAAATAAATTGTCAATGATGTCAACTTAATATTTTGCAAAGCCAATCTGTCAGCATTAATGTCAATATAATA
Organism: Brosme brosme; assembly: GCA_900302425.1. NCBI lineage: Eukaryota > Metazoa > Chordata > Actinopteri > Gadiformes > Lotidae > Brosme > Brosme brosme. Next base: position 6,083 of record OMKX01091365.1, read on the forward strand.
TAAATAAATAAGAAAAAATCAATTACTAAAAGCAAATGTGTTGATTGTCTTTCCCTTTTTATAAAAGTAATTGTGTGCACAGTGCTATGCCCCTCAGTACTCCGTAAAGACCCACTAAGCTGCTGCGTCGTAGGAGATCTGGCTCCTACTTGACAGGTCCTGCTGAGTGTTGTACTAACAAATATTACTAATCTGTTGGTGTTGCCATCGTCAGGTCTGTCATTTAACCTCCAGGTTTGGCACATGGTCATACAAGTTGACCCTTCACAATCACGTTTGTGTTTTTTTAATTCACCCGGCTAATCTGTTAAACCTTGTGTTTTTTCAACATGATGAGGCGAGCCATTCATCTCAGAGTTATATACGCTGCAGTGTTAAGATGGCTTTTCTTAAGAGGTTCTTTGACCAGCAGAGGGCGCTAGCTTGCTGTTTATATGTGGGGTTCAAAACGTTTACACCGTACTGTTCTCCTCCAGTGTCCTTCTAGGCCTCAAGATGTGTAAGTGCATTGTGAGGGTGACATATCACACGCCGAGGCCTGGCAACACCACCGTGAGGGCAGAGAGAGACGGCTCTGAAGCACCATGCTACTGCTGGCTCTTGGCCCCTCTGTTTGTGTAGTGGCCCCTCAGGAACCCTATCTACAGGGCATTTCTTGGCTCTGTTTGTTAATGTTGAGCAAAGCAAATGTTTATTCAGAGAGGAAGCAACACACTGGGTTATTCTGCCCGCTTTGTTGGTGTTTTCCGTGTCTTTAAAGAGTCGACAACAGCCAGACAGAATTGTTGCAGCTCTGGGCTGTGCAGCCGGTACATCCAACATGGGTCCATCAGTGCCCAGCTGGGTCGTGATCCGGTTCAGTTCTCCCTTCTGTCCTATTGAATGAACTGGCAACTGATAAAACGTATGCCAAGTAGTTCTCTTGCTGGCAACTAAAGTGCCTAAAACGTTGGCCTTCAACCATCCGGTCATGCTAATCACCATGACAACAGCTGTGGACCAGATCAGCGCTCACAATTTTCAGATGACAAGGTACAACTTTTTCTTAGTATTTGTTTAACTTCCTATTTTTTTGTGACAAAAAAAATATAGACTACTACAGCGCTATTATTTGATTGTCATTTGTTAGAAATGACAGCCCATCAGTTGGTGAGCAACATGTTCTGTGAGAACATCTGTTGGGTGTTGAGTGCGCCTGCCTCTGCATGAGCCAATATAGATTTGAAAGGGCCTTCGGTTCCATTGTGACGAATTAAGGCTTCTCTTCCCTGATTGGTTCGGGGAATCCATCTTGCATGTCCATCACAGGTGCTTGAAATGCCACACTTCTCAATGGCGGAGAGACGGAGGGAAGGAGGGGTTTAGGGTTTGATAGGGTTCGATATCTTCAGTACTCTCCAATCTCTTTTGACTTGTAGTTAAACCACTTTTCTGTGGACTGTGTCATGTCCGTCAAATATAATTGTTCAGTAGGCCTACATTATTTATGTATTCTATTTGAACTGATTAAAGCTAGAAAATGTCACTTCTTCTCTCACAAATCAAATAATAAAGTTGCATACAATTCCCCATTAAACAATCACATAGTTCCCATAGCCAAAATGATTAGCAAACCCATTTATTAGAAGATTATTTATAGAAACCCTGTATTGGTTGCCATTTGTTTTGTTTGTTTTTAATTGGTTTTAATGATTCATTATTTTATTCATTAAGTTTGATTGAAATCATAATTAAATTTATATCAAAACTCAACCCACCTTAATTGTAATCAAGAATTCATGCAGATCTGATATGCTAAATAATTATACATTCGGAAAATATGGTTTTGGTTAAATTTCATCTCACGTTGACTTTATAACAACATGATATTAACTTATAAAGGGAATTCTCTAGAAAATAACTTCAAATAGGCCTACATAATATGAAAATGTTAAATTCATAATAAATCAGAACCTAAAAAGGGGAACATCTTTTTATCAACCACGAAGCAGCACAAAGGGCTATGGGACCGTCCTGCTGGGAGCCATTCCCCACGCCCGGCGTTGTCAAGGCAACCATAAGGACCCCTTCTTGTCCTGTTATTTCGTAGGGAGGCCGGCCAAGGGTTTGTTTTGGTAACTAGCATGGACTGAAGTTGTAATAATGGAGAGGGAGTCCATAGCTCCACTTTCTGTTCACCATGAATCGTTTCTAACTAGGTTCAGCCAATGCCCACGCTCATGAGAGCAGGCTGCAGTGTGTGGGCCTCGTAGTATTGTGCTCCATGTTGATACCTCCTGTCATGGAACCATTCCCATACCCTACCAGACAGCCCCACTTCTTCCATGGCTCTACAGGGATTGTATCTTAGCAACGCTCTGGGGTGGACAGCTATTGATATGCAAAGAGAGCGCCGAGGGAGGGACATGCGAACAATGCAAACCTTATTGCAGTCTGGCTTTTCCTTTCTTTGGCTAGGAAAAGGCTAATCTAAGTAGGAGGACAACTATTTCTACTCAAAGAGGGGCTGTGCAACTCATAGGGCAGGAATGATCATCATAACACCCTACTGGTTAGTATGTGGTGCTGGCCTGTGAATCTTCCCTTTCTCTATAACAATATATGTGTTGGAAATGAGGGAATTATAAAGTTAGTCGCAATCGCTCATAGATATTAAGATTGTATGTGATCTTTTTTTAAAGAAAGAAGGCTCGGTATGAATTCATTAAAATACATCCATAATGTGTAAAAGAGTTGATGAATCTCAATCCCTTTTACGGTTGCAAGTTTATTCATACAGCCCCCTTCAAACACAAAGCCATTTATAGGCCCTGCATCAGCAGGAATCCCATAAAACCATTTAGAGGACAGTCGTTAAAGACATGAAAAACAGAACTGTAAAAGAACCAGAGCTGTAAATAAGTAGAAGAAGGTCAAATATTAGACATGCGGCAAATGTTTTGAGCCCTGATGTAGAAGTTTATAGCGTCGTTGAGGCATGTGGTGCCTGACAACTAGGCTTATTCGAACCCTCAGCCCAGTAACACCATGTATTTTGGTCCTAAACCGTTGCTATACTTTGTAAACAATTAGTAGCCTAACATTTTGTGCTCAATACTCTGGCCCGCATCAGTGCAGTGATCTCAACACTGGCTGAATGCTGGCTGCTATCTGAGTCTTAACACCAGGGGCAGCATCGTGGGGGAGGCGATCTGTCTCATGGCCTTTTGAGAGACCTGTACAATGAAAGCAGGAGTATTCCAGGCCTTGCTTGGGCCTCTGTTCCCTCAGACGTCCTCTGGGTCATTCTTCTGTGAGTTCTTTTCGCGGATATTGGATTTGTTTATTTTATACCGTACCCTTTACTTTGAGATCCCTGATGTTTGGTTATCTCACATCGTCTTTACAGGCTTTAAATCAAAATGCTCAGGACAGAGAAGGGCTGAGCGGTCTGATAACAACAAACTTTACTAAAGCTAAACTTTAAACCCCGTACACATCTTTTTTACAGTGATATGGCCCTTGAAGTGGGCCCTGCCCGCTGTGTCGGTGATTCAATACTGGTTGAGTCCTAGTTGTGATGTCACAACTTGCACTGAGAAGACCTGGGGATATAGAAATCATAAACTAATAATGTCTGTATATGTGAAGTAGTGATATTTGACCATAGCTAAGAGCTCAGAAGGTTAAGCACCAGCCACTGAGCTCAGACACAGCGAACCAATCGACAGCTTGTTTATTTCTGTTCCAGAAACACTACAGTTAGAAGGCGAGCTGAGGATTCAGCGGACATCTGTCAACTAACGGTTGTCTTATCAAAAAGAATAAGAATAATACAAAAGAAAACCCTTTGTTTCAGTCAACATTTCAAAGGATTTAAATGCTGAGCTTGATCACCTTACTGGCTCAAAGTATATTTCAGCCGCTCTTCATTTTCTGAGAAGAGAAAATAGAAAATACAGAATATACAGAATAAAATAAAAAACGAACATCAACCAATATCACATCCATATCTTTTGAATTAAGTGTAACACGTGTAAAGCGAAGAGGAAGGTGAAGAAGCTCCATCCTTGTGAGTGCTGGAAGAAGGCGTTCAGCAGGAGGTCACCTTGGCCATCACCGGACAGCTCTCCGTCTTCCTTCTGCAGGCGGCTTCCTGTGTCCCTGAGAGGGGGGTCAGCATGTCCTGG